>QANX01001649.1:272657-379037 GCA_003254975.1 Ochetophila trinervis
CGTTCTGTCTTAACCGCGTGGAGCTGCTCTGTGATGGTGCCAAGTGGAAGCTGTATATGATATATATTGTTATGATTGGCACTGTTGAAGTAGAACGGGTGCGCCGATTTGTTTAGGGTGTTTAGGGTTTGCTTTGTGTCTCGTTTCCTTTCGTCTTCTTTGTGAGGGTTTCTCTGTGTGTTCATTCTTGGTGTTTCTGTGTGGGAAGCTGGGTGTAATGGGATTATGGTTGTGAGAGAGTTTTGTTTATTGTAGTTAAGAATTGTGTATTCTTTCTCTTGTATAAATGGAATATAGCATACGCTCCTCACCGGAGCCAAGGATGTAGCCGAAACTTTTTCGGTGAACCTTGTAAATCGGGTTGTGTTCTTTCTTATTTTCTCTTTTGCGATCCTCAATCGATAACTAAAAACATAACACTATTAATGGTCATGGCCTGAAATTGGGACACAATATATTTTGCATATAACTTTTTTGGGCGTATTCTTTTAATTAAATTGCTTAGCAATTATGGTTAGCTTGAAGACAACTATTTGCTATTTATGAAGTATGTTAATTTTATTTTACATATTGTCATGTTTATTGTGGCTGTTTTTACCAGTAAAATAAAATGTGGTGTAGATAGTGGATTAGTAATTGTCGTCGAGACAATTGTAGTATGCTAAAGATGCCTGTAATAATATTATTGTGGTATTACCATTAATTTTGGGCATGGTGATTGTCATTTGCGAGACAATTATGATATGGTACGTAGTAGTGTTTATTTATTTATTTTTGTTTTCCTATCAATTATTTTCTGTCAAATAGTTATGAATTTACAGCAAAACTGCATAGCTTGTCAAAGTGAGGTTACAAAAAGTCAATTTTCATGCAAATTTCAAGCAAAGCAAAAGCATGTGCCTCTATTTTTTAAAACCAAATTTGTAAAGGTAATTGATAATGTAAGGAAAGTGCTATATGTATATATATATATATATATATATATATATATGACAAACAAAAAATTGCATTTTATTTTATTAAATATACTATTCATTAAATGTTTTCTATAGATAATAATATACATACAAATACGGTAATATATAATCCAAAAGTCTGAGGCTACACATGAAGATCTCTTCCCAATTGCTCTAAAACAGCAAATCTCAGAAGGAAGAGGCCATGTCCCTTAGTTAAAGCGTTCGTTGTGCATTTTCTAAAGCACCCAAAAACATCAATTTTAACCCCTTCTACTTCTACTTGTATTTCTTCTTAGAAACAGAAACAGAGGAATTTTTCATGTAATCCGATTTTTTCATCTGTAAGAAAAATGGATTATTAGTTTGTTTCGGTTTCTGGATTTCATCTCTTTTGACTTCTATTGCTGTTTTTTTTTTTTTCGTTTGAGTCATTGAGTGTGTGTGTGTTTTTTTTTCCTCGAATTCTGTACATTGTTTGAGATTAGCAAAAACTTCGATCCCTTCCTCTGTTTAATCTCCCCATATCATTTTCCCAGCTTAATTTCTGTTGCATTTTCCACCGAGATGATCTCTTGTCGCCTCTATGTGTAGCAGTGTAATGGTTCCACCAGCTCGCGAGTCGAAACGCAACAATATTCCTGACCCTGGAGATTTCGTGGGTTTCTGGTTTGTAGCATCTGTGTTAGGTTTTTTGGTCATTGCGTACTTGTGTCTGTGGATTTGCCACAGAAGAATAACAAGGACGATGCCAAACTACCATCGAACTCCAACAACAGCAGATATAGAGCTCCCCAGTATCATTCATAGTATTCCTCACATTACATACGCTCCAAATACGGTCCTACCTTATCAGGAGGAGACATGCGCAGTGTGTTTGTCGGAGTTCGTGGCTGGAGAATCTGTGTCCACAATTCCAAATTGTAGACACACTTTCCATTCCCACTGCATTGCTTTGCACATGCCACATAGCATTTCTTGTCCATGTTGTCGCCGGACCGTCTCTGTTCATGATCAACACCACAGCAAGAAGCCACCACCATTGCTACTGATACTGATGTGTAGTATATACTAGGATATTTCCATTTCTGTGCATATTCTTATAGTTAATGTTTAAAAAAATGAAAGTTATGAATATAAAAAACATATCTTCGACATTTTTATTGTTTCTTTTCACACCTGGAGTAGTTAGGTACAATATTTTAAATATTCTCTGAGTTCTTTTTCATGTGTGAGGGTTTAAATCTTAATTAATGAGAAGTTTAAGGTTTTGGTTTTTTGTTAGGCGTGATCATGGACTGATCATTAATGTTGGTAAAAGGCATCTGTGGGGTACGAGGTGGGACCCATCATCATGTTTGGTGGGGCTGATGTGGATGGTACTTGTATTTTACTTGAATCCATTCAAAAGAAAAAAAGGTTTTCCTTTTTTGATTTTTCTTTTAGGTTTTTTAGGTGTTCGGTTGGGTGGACTATTAACTTATTAAACAGAGAGAGTGTGTGTGTGAAAGAGTGGAAGATATATACAATTGCAATTAAAAAACTAGGAATGAAAAGCGGAGCCAAAGAATAAAATTTATTGGAATTTTCTTTTAATATAGGGCTGTGGAATTTTAGGGTTTTAATAATGTGCTTTTTATGTATTTTTACTATCAAGGACTACCCCACTGAATTTTTCACTCACCGCTTGCTTAGACGATGGTAATCTTCGGAAAGTCTTCTTACGTGGCACGTGATTAGAGGATGAAAATCTATGCTGCGGTGCATAGATCTAAAAGACCAAATAATATTATATGTTAAAAGTATTCCAATGTTTGCCTTCCACATGGTAATTCTGGTGGCATTGAACCTTGTTTTATTTAATATTTTTATTTTTATTCAAATATACATATGTATATATATATATTGTTTTCATTCTTTTTAGTATGCAAAATAAATTGTAGTTTATTATTTCTTAATAAATTACTAAAAACCTTAAATTTAATATCATGAATTGGCATCCTATAGAATTTTTTTCTTTTTCTATTAATTTATAAAAAAAAATTGTTTTACATAATGTTATGTATTTATCATGAAACTGATAGTTTTTCTAATGACATATTTTTATAACTATTAAAAACGTAGTAGTTTTTCTAATGTTATGTTTCAATTCAATACGCCAAAAACTCTAATAGGCGACGCAAAAATAGCGTCGCAAATTGTAAACGGCGACGTAACATTTTGTGTCTCGGGAAGGAGTGTCGCTCAAAGTCAAAAATATTCGCGACGGATAATGTGTGTCGCAAATATTAAATAATTGGTGACGCTGACGCCGTCAATATAGAGACAATTGGCGGGAATTATCCTCACAATTGGCGACACTTGTGTCGCCAATTCTTCTACCAATTGGCGACGCTTGCGTCGCCAATTCTCTCCATAATTGGCGACACTAACGTCTCCAATTATTAATTTTTGCGACGAAATTTTGTCAAAAAATTTACCTAAATTGGCGACGCGTGAGTCTCCAATTGTCCATTTATCACAAAAATTATTCGTCGCTGATATCATTATTTGGCGACGACATTCATCGCTAATTATTTAGGCCATTTTTTTTAAGACTGTAGCAAATCCTTATACAAGACGTCACTAGACAATTCAAATTAAACGATTTTTTAAATTTCATTTGAATATTTTATAAATTTAATTTAAATGTATAAATATTATTAATTAAAAGTAAACAAATTTAAATTTCATTATCTTTTATAAAATAATGAATGATTTATTGCAAATGATTAATTTAGTAATAATGAGAATCAATTACTAATAAAAAATACAAATGAGAAAAAAATGCAAATATATAAAAATAATGCAAACAACAAAATTATAAACAGCTATATATTTCCATAAATACAATAATTAAATGCGACATAGTTTTTGTCGCCCAAAAGTATATATATAAACTGAAATACCATATCTTACATTGATGTTATAAATGGGAGCAAAGCAGCTATCCATTTTGCTCTAAAACTATTTATGTACTGCTGGGTCCAACCAACATCCTGAAATTACACATATAGACCAAACAAGTAGTTCAAATAAGTATCAACTAATAATTATCTATTCTTATTTTGTGTATACAAAAGTGATAAAAAATTGTTAATCATTATAAATAGCTAAGTAGTTTTTTCACCATACACATTTAAAGTGCATTTAGATATATGAATAAATATTAATGTATAACAATATGAACTATATGTACCTTTGTTATAGGCGTGTAAGAAGAAATACACTTGGGTCTCGGCGGCCGCGTGTACGGAGATATATGCGGGGTCCAACGGGGGAGTGTAGGAAAAAATACTCGAGGGGCTCGGCAGCGACGCCAAGAAAGTGAAATCAGTATGGGTCCTTTAGCTTGTTGGAGAAAGATATATATGAGTGAAAAAAATTTGGTTGCCTTTGTCATTGATGAGTTTGAGAGGAAGACAAATGGAAAATACCCGATTGCCGGCGTTAACGAGTTGAGAGGATGGAAAATGAAAAAAATTTGAAAATACTGGTGTATTTTCGGGTTTGAGGGGGGTGTGTAGGGTAGTGGAGGGAAAAGTGGAAAAATAAATTTAGATTGGTGGGAATTAATCCTGCCATTAATTTTGGGATACGGCGACGCATAATATCACTAAAGGTCTTTTAGCGACGCAGTGCGTCGCCAATAATAATCTTTCATTTATAAAAGTCATTGGTAATTGAATAGTTTTTAAACTTTTAAAAAGTCTTAAATAAATACCTCATGACTTTAATAAACTTTTTTAAAGTTTAAATTGAATAGCTTATGACTTTATAAATTTTTTAAACGTTTATATTGAATACACTAAGACTTTTTACTTCATAAAAATCTTATAAAGTCTTGATTAAATACACCATCCTAATGTTTTTTTTTTTTTTTTTTACTTTTTTCTATGTGTGGTGTATTTTTTTTTTAAATTTTTTTTAATGAATAGCTTTTATATCTATAAAACTATGCTGTACATAGAATAGACCTAATGAACTACCATCAAGATTTTCTTCATCATTTTTAAATCGGTTCAAAAGATTATATTTATAATTACATGCATTAATGGCTTAGGCTTATATGAGTAAATGCAACTCACTTTATGCGTATACAATTTGTTTGGACTATATATTAATTTCTTCAAATTAATATTTAATTTATTAAGATATTATTTTGAAATAGCTTTGTTCCACATGTTTGGAGATGAAAATGCATTGAAAATGACAAAGTATAAATGTTTTGTTTGAAAAATAAATTTCGCATTAGTCCCACATCGGAAACACAAATAGTTGGTGAGCCACATTCTCCTTTATAAATAAAGGCTTCATCAAACTTTAAAAAAGCCTCGTGCATCAACACACACCAGAAACATAGACTACTTAGTTTATTCTCGTTAGAATTTATTTCGAGTAGTCAAGCGTTTTAGTTGAAAATTTTATTTAAAATTATTTTGATTTGAAAGGCATTTTGTAACCTTTAATTATTCTATTCTTGATAATTAATACAATCGTTTGATATTAATTGGCACACACTTTATTTTTCTTTGGACTGTTATAGCTTCGAAGTGGCACGCTCGCACACTTGAGACGACTGATTGTTGTGTTTTACACCAATATATCTTTTGGCACGCCCGGTGGGACATAATTTTTTGACTGAGAAAATGTTACAGACTCACTCAAATAATCAAGAACCCAACACCCACGGCAGCATCAGCGGTCGAAATGTGTCAGAGGAAAATATAAATGGAAGGGAAGCTGGCAAGACTTTGGACACGACAAAGATGTCTACTCAGGATTCAATCAGTGAGCTATCCCGGAAAATGGAAACATACCAAGAGACCCAGCAGCAAATTTTGCAAGGAATCTTGGAATTGCTATGCTAGCAGATGCAGACGACCCAAGTTGCGTCGAATGGCACAATGCTGACTGATGGCCATGAGGAACAGCAGGTGCAAGCCTTTCAGGCTGTACCCAATGGCAGCACGCCAAGTATTGAAGGACCGGCCTTTCAGACCGGGTCCAGTGGAAACGATGTAAGGGTTATGCCTGAATGACAAGTCTAACCTTACATTCTCTTACCGGCTAGGAACAATGTTCCTACCATGGGGCATGCTGATAACCAAGGCTAGACCATGAGGGATGGTCTGGAAGAACACTTGACACAAGATTTCCAGGCTGTATCCAACGTACATGGAATGAGAGCGGATGTTCCGACATATGGAAACCTGCAAGCTCTGAACTAGATTCATGGCGGAGGGCATGCAGAGCATTTTGGACAGAACTATAGGAATGTACACTATGATGCCCATGCCTATCAAGCAGACTTCCATGCCCTGGCACAGAGGAATGGACCAAACTGGATGAACCTTGGCCAAGACATGGATCGGGTGGTCGTCAAGACCATCATCCAATAGATGATGAGACCTACATTCAGAATAACTGAACGCCCGTCTTTTAGGATACTGTACCCCGATGTTGTCGATCGAATTGAATTTCCTAGGGTATTCAGGTTTCCTGACTCCACATTTTTTTTTTCTAGTGAAGAGAGGCAATCTACCGTGAAACACATAGGCTGTTTCACCATCTAGTGCGGAGAAGCAAAGGCCAATGAGTTTCTAAAGCTGCGACTATTTGCTAATTCTTTGACAGGTCTAGCTTTCACCTGGTACATCAACTTGCAGCCAATCTCGATCCATAGCTGGCAAGAATTGGAACAGAAGTTCCACGAGCAGTTCTACGGGATTGAGCTGGAGATATCCATGGCTGATTTATTGCGCCTGCGACAGATGGATGGAGAGTTGGTACAATTATTTATAACGCGATTCAAAATGGTGAGGATCAAATGTTATTTGGACATACCCAAAAGATAGTTCGTCAAGTTAGCACAATGCAGACTAACCTACAAACTCCGAAAGAAGTTTGAGGGAACATAATTTCATGAAGGAATCTTGAGAGATGAGTACCAGAGGAAGAATACTTCCAGATGGTTATACAACAATGACCCAAATACTGAAATTCACCTCATGGAGGTTGACGACCACGAAAGTGTTGAAAGAGCAGCTGAAATTAATTCGGCAGAAGTCGTGGCCACCGTCTGTACATTTGTAAAGCTTTAGCTACACCAACAAAGAACTAGAAAGCTCCTCAACTAGTCATGGACATGAGGAAGAATCAGGCGGAACCAGATAAGGTCTACAGTTTTGACATCTTTAAAGCTGATCAGATTTTTGATTACCTGCTGGCCGATAAGGTAATTAAATTACCTGACGGTCATATCATGCCAACAGCTGAAGAGATGAAGAAGAAACCATACTGCAAATGGCATGGCATGTGGTCACATCAGACTACCAACTGTGTGGTCTTCAGGAATGCTATCCAAGCAATGATTGACAATGAGACATTAAAGTTTCCAAAAAAAGGAAAGGAAATAATGCAAGTGGACAACAATGTTTTCCCATTGTCTGAAGTGAACATGGTTCCAGCCAATATCTCAGACTTGAAGAGATCCAAGATCAATGTAGACTTCAGACAAACATCAGTTGGACAAATCACTCCATAAGTTGCTTAGTACCCGATACAGGCATATGGCCGAAGAGGAAGAAATAGGCATATTGCAAGAAATCAAAACATGTCTAAGCTGACGTCGAAAAGTCAAAGCAAAAACTCAATGTTCCAGAGCTTAAGTCCAAGAATGCAGGACAGACGTAGAGAACGAAACGGCTTATGCCAAATGGATCAAGTCAAGCTAAGAATCCATGTCATTTTTTTCGAAAGACCGTATGACAAGATTGGTTTGGCAGAAGATCGAGAAGTCGAGGACCTTGAAGCCACCTATTACGGAGGTAGATCATTGGTATCATGCAAGATATAAGTCCTATAAGCTGCTTACCAAGATCCAGATGAGGCAGATGCAGCGCCAACATGCCAAAAGTTGGACAATAATAGCAGCTCCATTTGAGAAAAAAAATGATGGTACAAATGAGTTAGATTCCTGTCTCGACGACCTGGATGGAAGACGTGAGATCGCAGTTCTATCTAAGAAAGTCAGCATCTTATCTAGATCTACACAAAGGAAGAAACCCGCAAGAAGATGGATCATAAGGCAGAGTGCAGAAATGCAGTCATGCTTGAAGGACATGGATAATAATTGGTGGATAAAGACATAGTTGTTTCTTCAGCAGTTAAGTCATCAATGATTAAGTTTGGAACCACGGATGGGGTGATAGTCAATGCAGTCGTCGTTTTACCTTTGTCATTTAGATCACAGTTTTAGTTGGCATGATAGAATAAGAGCGTCGTCCAGCAAAGTCATGATCTAAAAAAAATTCGTACGCAGTGCAATATGTCAGATATGACGGAATGTAAGCAGGTCGAAAGACCGCTTGTCCACTAACTGGCAAAGAATTGCCCTGTCGGGGTGATCCGATATAAAGTAGAATTCACTACTTTCAAAATCGGTTGGATACAGTTGAGACGTGACCACAATGTGAGAAGCTAAAGTAGGCAAAGACAATCCATGTCGTCTGAAATGATGAAATATGTCAAGGGACACAGACAAAGACATGTCAAATATATTCAGAGACCCATAGTGGAGAGCAAGCCATACTCTAAGGATGTACCATCAGCAAGATCTTCAATTTGGTGAATAAAACTCTTGGCAACCAGCAAAAAAAAAAAAAAAAAAACAATTGGCACTAGAAGGAGGGCCACATATCATCCAACCCACACCTCCATGTTGAAGCTCCGCTCATTCAGTCCGTTGCGTCTCCAGCTACAGCCAAGCTAGCGTATCCAAGCTTGCTCGTTAGCCTAACCGCAAGTCTCTAGCCCATGTCCGTCTCCAGCGCCCAACCCAGGCGCATCCAAGTTCCAGCTACCTAGCTCGCACCTAGCTGCAGAGCCAAGCCCGGCTCGTAGCGTCCAGCCTGCCCGTCTCCAAGTCCAAGCAGCCCATCTGCATCTGGTTTTGCTCTTTCGCAAGCCCGTCTGCCTCCAAGCCTCTGCTGTCCAGCTCGCGTCTCCTGCGCATCCAGCATTTAGCTCAAGCTGCATTAGCCCGTACCCAAGTCATCCGTGTCTCCAGTTGCCTAGCCTGCATCAGCCAAGCCTAAGTGTGCAGCCCATCTGCGTCCAATCCTGCGTCGGAGCTCCGCGCATTCAGCCCAGCCTCACGTCCATCCACGTCCAGCCCAAGCAGCGTCAGCCCGCACCCAAGCCATCCGCTCATTTAGCCTAGTCATGCGTCAAGCCTGTGCTCGTGTTTAGGTTCACATCTCCAATCCCGTGTCCAAAGTTCAGCCCGCATCCACAGCCCAGCAGCGCGTCCCTGTCCGAGCCCTATGCATCCAGGCCTGTAGATTGTCTCCCTCATCCGTCTCCGAAGCCATGCCTGCGTTTCCTTCACCGCTTATTCTCTGGCATTTACTTTTTCTTTGTTATTTCATCGAAAACAAGCCGATTTTGTCTCCTCCATTGGGGACTCCAACACCAGCTCCTATCTCGACTCTTTTACCTGCACCCAAGACCTCCTCTTCCCTTCGACTCTCGCTTTTCTTCCCTACAAGCCTCTCGTTGTCAACTGCATTCTCTACCTCCACAGCCTTCTCCGAGACTCTGATTGCCACCGCCGCGACCTCCGATCCTTCATCCACAAAATCAAGGTGCTAAATCCGAGAATCTTCACGGTCACTAAAAGAGAATCTCGACCTCTACCACCCTGTGTTTTTCTTCCGAGATTCGCCGATGCTCTGGATCATTACTTGGCGATCTTCGATTTGTTGGAAGCGACTTTGCCGCCGAATAGCAAAGAGAGGCTAAGCGCGGAGCATATATGGTTTGGGAAAGAGATATCCGATGTGGTTGCAAAAGACGGAGATGAAAGGCAGTAATTAGAGAGCTTGGCGGTAGCAAGGAGCGTTGCTAACTTGAGGTCCACTTCAAAGGAAAACATCTGTCAATAAACTTAAGCAAGTATAAAACAATAAAAAATTCATGCAAACAAACTATAGAAGATAGTTGCGTGTGGCAGCTTGGACATTGCATAGAGTTTTATAAGACTGTAAAAGTGGCTAGGTTTGACAAGGAGTATGAAATCAAATTGGAAGTTTTGTTAATGGTTTGGAAAGATTGAAAAATGATAAATGGAAGATATAATCTTGATTGAGAGGATTTTTCTTGATTTGTTTTAGAGAATTCGGTTTGGTTTTAATTTTGGCAAGGAAATCAATTTTGTGGCCTTCGTTTCCATGTGGGTATAAAGGATTTATAGATTCAAGGATGTGATTTAAAATTTAAAAGTGAAGGGTGGCTCCAATCAGTTTGCTTCGTATGTGCACGGAGATATAAGAAAATAATGGTTTTATCTCCATATAGGTTTTGGCTTGAATACAAATTAAGGAAAAAATAGAATATTAGTTATATATTCTAGAAGAAAAAAATGGTGCATGGATTTATCGTACATACAAGTGAATTTTTGGATATATCGGTGATATTATGGCTGCAAAAATTTGAGGATTAAGTGATTCATTTTTCCTTTGCAATTTTGTTCTCTACCACAAAATCATATAGCAGGGGGGCAAAGTTTGGACTATATATTAATTTTTTCAAATTAATATTTAATTTTTTCAGATATTATTTTGGAATAGCATTGTCCCATATTGTTTGGAGATGAAAATGCATTGGAAATGACAAAATATAAATGTTTGGTTTGTATTTGGTATTAGTCCCATATCAGAAGCACAAGGAATTGGTGAGCCACATTCTCCTATATAAATAGAATCTCCACCAAACTTTGAAAGAGCATCAGGCATCAACACACACCAGAAATATAGACTACTTAGTTTATTTTTGTTAAAATTTACTTCGAAAAGTCAAATGTTTTAGTTGAAAATTTTATTTAAAAGTCTTTTGATCTGAAAGATATTTTTTAACCTTTAATTATTTTGTTCTCGATAATTAATACAATCTTATAATTAAGTTTGATATTAATTGGCGAACACTTTATTTTTCTTTGGTCTGTTATAGGTTTAAAATGGTATACTCGCACACTTGAGATGACTGATTATTATGTTTTACACCAACACAATTTGAGTAGGTAGTTTGCAAAACTCAAAAAAGTTACTAATGCAATTTTACATCATTTTAACACTCAAAGATATTTATAGACTGATAAAGAAAATTTTGATTGTAAAACTATCAAATTGATATATGTAAATCTGAATTTACATATGAAATTAATTGTGTGCATGCAAAAAATATTGTTTCGATCAGAAAGCTATGGTACATATGAAAATTAGCCTTCAAAAATAATTAGATCATGGTAAATATTTAATTAGTTGGAAATGATTATTTATATTAATTTGAAATGTGAAACCCTTCAACCAAAACCAGTAGTAGACAGAGAAATTTGTTAGCATATAATAGGAAGTGACATGTTGCGTTTAGTGATGTTCTTACGAATTGTATACAATGCATATATTAAAAGTTTTAATATTTATAAGCCGATTTCATCATGCAGCTCAAAGCCAACTAGGAAATGAAAAATGATTTTTCAGTTTTGTTTTCTATAATTTATTCTTCTTCTTTTCTGATGAATGGTTTTCTAATATATATTCTTCTCATTCTTTTCTGATGAATTGTTTTCTAATATATTTTTACAATCTTTTATTAGACGAGTTTACAAAATTATCTAAGGCTTTATCCACTACAAAAAAAAAACGATGTTTTGTGACGGAAGCAAATTCGTCACAACGTATATTATGTGCGACGGATTCGTCACACAATCAACCAACTGTGACAGTAACTAACCCATCACAGTGCTTTCGCAATAGCCTCGACACAAATTCTCTTCAGTGACCGTTTACTGTTCAGCGTCACAAAAAATGAAGTTTTAGTGACGGAAAAAATCCGTCACTTATATTCCTTCCCATTGTAATTTTCCGGCGAGTCACCGCCGGCAAGGATTAAGTGACGGCTACTCTTCCGTCACAATAATGACGTGTGTGACAGTATAGTGACGGCTAACCGTCACTGTTACTTAAATGTGACGACCAACTAACCGTGACAATTGGGCGTTGTAGTCACGACATTGTGACGGATTCCCGACACAATTGCACAACTGTGACCCCTTAATCATCACTGTTACTTAATTGTGACGGCAAGATAACCGTGACGAAAGAACTGTTAAGTCACGACTTTGTGACGGATTTCCGTCACAGTTGCTCAACTGTGACCCTTTACTTTGTGTGGCCAACAACACTCTTCTGTGACAATTGTGTGACGGGTTTCTGTCACTTATATATATTTGTCATGGTTTGCATCCGTCACGTAAACATTGTTGTTGTGACGGTTTTGTGACGGTTGTTCCGTCACGGATATTTAATTGTCGCCGTTTTCTGGCGTCACTTATACATAGTTGTTGTGACGGTTTTGTGACGGTTCTCCGTCACAGATATTTATTTGTCACAGTTCACATCCGTCCCTTATACATATTTTTGGTGTGGTTGTGACGATTTTCTGTCACATATAAGTTATTGTGACCGTCCATAAGCAAAGTTCAGTGATGGGTTTGTTGTTTTTTTTCCATCACACTATACCATTTGTGACGGAATCTATGTTTAATGTTAGAAATACTAGGGACGGTTTCCACATTTTCCCTGTCCCAGTAGCTTAACAATCTCAAGCACTATATCATTATGACATCTCAACCCCAATTGTATAATTAACATATTAAATTCATCACTAACAGATTGCATTTAATTTATCAAGACACATTCATATGAATCTATGCTTCCACAACCATGTTTGCTAATTACATACCATAATTCATTAACTTTATACACAACATCGAACTTGTCCATTAGGTTGCACAAATTTTTCATTCAAGCACTTCCACCACTCTAGTGCTTGAATAAAAAATTATGTCCTAACATTTGGATAACCCAAAAACAAAAGTTCAGCTAACAAAGTTCTATGTAGTTGCATTTTCACACAACATAAACTTGTCACAGCATTCTCAAAATATACATAGCTGTTAAATGTCAAAACTAATCTGCCCAACTTCAACATTTGATACATTTTGCATAACCTATCAGCAATGTGTCATAAATAGAAGTCATGACTCACCAAAACGAGCTTCTTTGACATCAAAAACTGCATTGCGAAGCTAGAAATACCCTGCACAAATAAGACACCCCTTTTGGCTTTTTTCTTCAATATTCAAAAATCGTTTACCCTATATCATTATGCTATCTCAATGTCTTTAAGTGCATGGCTAACATATTGTTGTCGTCACTAACACCTTGCATATAAGTCAGCTATACACCTTCATATATAAACACTTCTTCCACAATCACTTTTACTACTTACATACCATAATTCATTAAATATATACACAGCAGCGAACGTTTCCATAACGTTGCACACATTTTTCATTCAATCACTTCCACCACACTAAAGCTTGAAGAAAACATGCTTCTAAAACATTTGGAACACCAAAAACAACAAAAAATCAGCAACCACATTAGCTAGCTAGTTGCATTTCAAAAGGATTACCCAAAAAACAAAAAATCAGCAACCAAACAAATTCTTGTTATACTTCCACCACACTAAAGCTTAAAGGAAAAATGCATCTAAACAGTTTGAACACCAAAAACAACAAAAAATCAGCAAACATACTAGCTAGCTAGTTGCATTTCAAAAGGATAACCCAAAAAACAAAAAATCAGCAACCAAACAAATTCATTAAATACTTCCAACTATTTATAGCTTGAAGGAAACATGCTTCTAAAACATTTGGAACACCAAAAACAACAAAAAATCAGCAACCATATTAGCTAGCTAGTTGCATTTCAAAAGGATAACCCAAAAAATACAAAATCAGCAACCAAACAAATTCCTTAAATACGGCCACCACACTAAAGCTTGAAGGAAACATGCTTCTAAAACATTTGGAACACCAAAAACAACAAAAAATCAACAACCATTGTAGCTAGCTAGTTGCATTTCAAAAGGATAACCCAAAAAACAAAAAATCAGCAACCAAACAAATTCCTGTTATACTTCCACCATACTAAAGCTTGAAGGAAAAATGCATCTACACAGTTTGAACACCAAAAACAACAAAAAATCAGCAAACATACTAGCTAGCTAGTTGCATTTCAAAAGGATAACCCAAAAAACAAAAAATCAGCAACCAAACAAATTCCTTAAATACTTCCACCTATTTATAGCTTGAAGGAAACATGCTTCTAAAACATTTGGAACACCAAAATAAACAAAAAATCAGCAACCATATTAGCTAGATGGTTGCATTTCGACACTAAATCAGTGATATTCACATCCTTCTCAAACTTGAAAATTGCTATTACATGTCAAAACACATATTCCCAACTTCAACATTTGATGTATATTCCACAACCTAGCAGCAATGTTGGGCATACATCCAAGTCCTTAAATTCATTCCAAAACAGTATGCAATCATTCCTGCATGCATCTATTTTCTCATAGTGGAGTCCTATATCTCGGATGACTTGTTTTGCCTTGTAGTATGAAGAAGGTAGACCCGACTCGAATGGAAGGATTGTGTTTAGTAATTGCAACAGCATGTCGAAGGATTTGTTTGTCCATCCATTCGATGTCTTTAAGTGCAGCAGCTTAACTAGGACCGAAATCCTTAAAAGTTTACACCCGTTGAACATTGGAAGTGAAGCTTTATGGAACAACCTAGCAAAAGGATTTGAGGTAACTTGACAATCAGCTTGGACTGGATTAGATGTTGATGAGTTTGACCATTTGGTGAATAAAGCCTCGTTGTTCAAGTCATTTAGCATTGCCCATGTCCCGTCCCCAAAGACATCATCTTCACCGTCGAGCGAAGCATCATCATCTACAATGTCTTCGTGGACATGGGGGCTTAAGGTCTCACCGTGATACACCCATGGATCGTATGACGTGAGCATTCCGTGCACAATCAAGTGGTCGTGTACCTGATCCGGGTATAAGAAGTAGTAGTTGTTACACTGGTAGCATGGACATTTGATTTTCTCCTCATCTTCCATATTCTTTTTTGCAAAAGTAATGAACTCCTTGACTCCATTAACATATTCCGGGAGTGATCTATTATGCACTTGCATCCAACTCTTATCCATCTTTACTTTCAAACAGAAGCAGTGCGACAAGGGCGTGAGTGGAACAAGCCACGGCTATGAGTTCTGAGATTAAAGACACAGAAGTGCAAGTGTAAAAGGAATTCCAAATGCATTCGGTTGTCAACATTAAACATGTTTGCATATAACCAAAACAAATTCAGCAGCATTGAAAGATGAACGATGGACACATAGCAAAATGTACATTCACACGTAAGTAAGCAATACGATGCTTTTCCATGTGAATGAGGTGCTAAAGAGACAAAAAAAAATTTGCGTAATGTACCTGGAAATAGAAGCCTAACTTGGAAACTTGAAGCCACAATGGTCTCGTAGAGCTGTTGCACAAAACAAATGGTCATTAGAACATTGAAACTTATATTGTCGGAAAAGCATAGGGGTTTCGTCAAATATAGTACAAAACCAATAATGCATATGAACCAGCCCAAGTCTAATCATCACGATAACCCGACTAAATATAACAAACTTAAGTAGATCGAATTTCATTATTAGGAAAATTTTTGGGCAATAAGAAAAATTGGGATTAGAAGTTTAAGCCAAGTTCAATTCTAACAATAACGACATTTACTAATAAAAATAAAGTAGAAAATAATATTCAAAATAAACTTCTATTTGATGGTGCATAGTTCTAAAATTAAATTGTGTCAAATCCTACTTGATATGAAGTTTCTTTTTTTACTTTGACAAACACAAGATTTAAACACAAATTAAAATACGTACTCTCAAAAACCATATATATTCAGCAACCATATATATGTACCTCTCATAAAAAATTATGTAAATGCTAGTTGCAAATAAGTAAGAATGCATTTGTATTAGCATAGAATTTGAATAACACAATTTAATATGAGTGCTTAAAAAGTGCATGGATTATATTGCATTGTCACATGTGTATTGTAAGAGTAAAAAATATTCACTTGCAAATAAATACATTTGACACATGCATGCACGACTGTATAAGTCAGTTATAAATATAAGAGTATAGTTAATAACAAAAATTGCGAACTCATTCCATGCGGCTCACAAGTCAGTCATCATCTCCAATGGCAAACGCATTTTTACATATCATTTTTATGCTTGAAGGTCTACTTTTATCCCTCTACAAGCACACATTGTATATCAAACTGAAATATATATACATATGGAAAATATTATGAATAACATCCTATAAAACGTAGCTAAGTATTTGACTTCCACATTCAGTTTAAGTTAGTATAATTCCTTAAATTGAAGTTGCCAAACTAATTGGTGCGAAAGTGCTTTTTCATTTGACGCCGGATTATTTATTAAACTGGATATATGCCTCTAAAGACATCCTATAAAACAAATAAGCAGATGTTATGTCACTCTATTGTTGGCATCGGAACTTCGTGTTTTTCATGTCACTTTCTAGGAAGATTTCACAATGGTTCAAAGGAAGCTTGAAGTAAAAATTGAAAGGAAAGATAAATATACTATATCAATTGAAAACTGAGAATTAGTTGGCAAGACATATATGAAATACAATTAATCATTACCTAAAACAAAATATACAAATAACAAAAAATGAAGGACAATTAAATTTCTTCAAATTATTTACAAATTAATGGGTTGCAATATTTATTATCATACAACAATTTGAAACATTACTTACAATAAAAGTTTTTTTACCTTGACATATATATTTACTTGAATCGTATATAATTGTTTTCAAGCAATTGGGTTTTTCATTTCCAATATAAGCTAAAGTTAAAAGATGATACAACCAAATGTTATTGCCTTAGTTTTAGACACGAATTGTATAATATACATCTTAACACAAATACAAAATGCATAACACTAATCTGATTTGGACAATGACATTATTAAGCTTTATCAAAATAAAAGAAGAAGGAAAGGAAAAAAATAAAAAATCCCACAATACAAAGTGTTGCCTGATCAAACACATGGAAAAGCATTAAAACCCTAATATATGGCCAAAATTGAAGCAGTTAATTGCATTCTCATATTAATGCAACTTACTCACAAACAACTTGGTAAAAGCAATAGGCTATTTCAAAACTCCCTAAACCCTAAACTATATATCAAAAGGATTAAAGATATATATATATATATATATAAACATAGCTGTTGCACAAAAAAAAAAAATTCAGATTACTCTAAACCCTATATATTAAATCAGCCTCTGATTGCATTTTGGCATGTCCAAATTCAGTTTGCTTGTCTTCTTATACTGCATTGCAATATATGAAATGAATAGAAACCCAACCATGTTTGCCGAAAACAGGGGCCTCAAATACACATTTCGGTTTTGGAGGAAAATCAATTGGAACAACACCATCAGACATCAAACACAATATTGACCAATGGGTTGCACAAATTATCTGCCGAGAAATTCATGCAGCAAAACCCAAAAAAAATAGTACAAATCACAAGCAAAAAATCAAAAAACCGCAGGCCTCACCGGTGGAAGAGCGGACTGGATCCACGGCGATTAACTCGGCGTTGGTGTGGGAAATGATCGGTGCTCCTCCGCGGACAGTACGCCGGAGCTGGAAGATGACAGAGTTGTTAGAGCTGCCGCCTGCGTCACTTCAATTTCCCCTCGAAGCCGTCGGTGTTGAAGCTTTCTGTAGAACAGTAACAGTGGCCGAACACTTGTACAACTTGAGCTCAAAAACTGGAAAACAGTAGCAAAGACACTAAAGATTAAAACGCAGCAGTTTGTTGGTCAAAGAAAATGCTAAGTCAAGCTAGCTATTTATGAAATGTCAGCAGTCAACCACCACATATCCAAAAAACATAGATGATAAGAAACAGATCTGGTGGCAAACAGTGCCACTTAAATGATTTTAGCAATTGTGACGATTTTTTAACCGTCACAGAAACGTTATTAGTTTTTTTTTTTTTTGGAAGTCATTTAGTGACGACATTTGTCATTTTCCATTACTAAATGTAAACAAAATTTCAAAATTTTGTTCCCGCGCAGCTGAATGTGTGATGGCCACATATTGGTCACAATTAATGGAAACTGAATCTACAATTGTGACGGAAATTGAAATTTCCGACACAGAAAACATTGTTTTGTGACGGGTACATTGCCGTCACAAAGTTTTCCGTCACTAAACATCAATTTTTTTTATAGTGATCATATGAACGTTTTAGATTTAATTTTAAAATATAGGCTTAATCCAATTAAATAAATGCAAAAAAAATTCATAATTTTGATAAGAATATTTAATATAATATTATTAGATTGAGGTAATATATGTAAATGTAATATATATATATATATACATTTATATATTTATAATATATATATATATATATTTATATATTCATATAGAGTAATGTTATGTTGGAAACATATATTCAATATAAGATGAGAATGTATTGATGTTCCAAATATTAAAAATGTCACTTCAATTAATGATTTAATATTAAAATTTTAAATGGTAAAATAACAATTTTTAGCACTTGTTAATGTGCACTATTATATATAAAAGAACAGTGCTATAATTTTACTTCTCTAAAGCTATATCGCACTCATTCAAATCTAATTGCTCTGGACTGAGTGTTTTCCTTTTGAAAATTTTATAGTATCCAAAAAAAATTATAATAATTGATAAGCAATTCTAATCGATCGGCTTCATGGGAATAACCTGTGGTAAAACTATGTACTGTTTTATTTCATTAAAATCTAGAATTTAAACACTCATTCCAAATTTAATACAAATTAAAATTTCTACTCCATGAAAATATGAGAATATTTTACAATAAAGTACACTATTTAGTATCAGAAAGCGATTCACCAAAACTTATTTCTCTAGCAATCTGAGTATCTTACTCCCCCATGTAATTTTCATATACTAATAAGGTTGTCAATTCCTATCTAGACTCTCTCTCTTCTCCTCTGTCTCTCTCTCTCTTAGCTCATGCTGATGGTTGATTTATTTATAATTAAGCATTAGATTTTTAAGATGTAATAAAGACTAACAAATTAACTAGTACATAAGAAGAAAAAACGTCAAACAAGAATATATGATTTGAATGGTGGAGGGTCTGAGAAAATCATTGATAAATCCTTAAAAGCGATACTAAAATAAATATCCTAATAGGTGTGGTTAATTAAGAATGGTTAAATATTTGAAGAGAGGGATCTGCAAAAGTGGGGACTGCCCAGCAAATTTTTAGTGATATCTAATGATGTTAAATCTTGGTTTAGTGTTGAGCAACCAAATTAATCATATTAATTCCCTTTTAATTAACCACATGTCTAACTTCTTGAGTCTTAATGATGTATATATAATTATTTAATTAGTCTTCATTTCGGTCAAACCAATGCATGATAGGCCTTTTTTTTTCTTTTTTTTTCAGAAAATGTAAATTGGGCCTTGCTACGAAACATATATATTAAATTTTATTGTAGTTTATTTTATTTTATTTTTCGGAACAAATGAAGGAAAATATACAAACAGTCAAAAAGTTAAAATTCTGCCCAGTATTATTGTTCACAGACCATAACCTTTCAAAATGCTATTGTCTTTAACTTTTATATTATCACATTCCAACGAAACCAGTCCAACATATTTTTATCTTTTAATTTCATTTCTGTTTATATATGACTCTTTCAAACACTATACATGTAAGCTAAAAAAAAAATGTAAAAAGTTCATTTTAATTGATATCCATTTTAAATAATTTATAAATAAATATTCAATTTAGATATTTTAATTGTTAAATTTATGATCTTGGTGCCATTTGAGATATTATTTTTTGTGATAATTTTTTCTATTTTAATTTAAATTAAATTTTATTATAAAATAAATTATTATATAATATAATTAAATTGATAAGATAAAATTCAAATGATGGATTCGAGGTTTACTTTAATTATATAAAGGTATGCATATATCCCAACCTTCTGCAATCCCCACCAAAAATAAAAAGCCAACTTCTATGGAAAATGGTATGAACCCATCGTACCAGATTGAAGGGCATCCAGAAATATCCCTAAATCCAATGGTGGGTATACTGTATTTTCAGCTGCATCAATAATGCTTGATCCAAATATATTATCTCCTATGCAGCAATTCATCAGAACTATTTAATTTTACAAAATACATTATCCAATAAGTTGATATTCTAAAGTAATTGAACTACTATATGACCATTTGGTTGAAGCTCTGGTTATTCTCAAATTAGATGGATCTTTATTCTCAACTACAAATTCCGTTTGAAGCTCGGATGAGAAATCAGAGAATAATAAAGGGCTGGTGGGTGTGAGATAGAATGTTTTTTTTTTTTGTCCTCTCTAAAATGTCATTCAAAGTCTTTTATTAAGATTGAGAAACAAAATTTGAGAATTGATATATATATACTCCTCCAAAAGTATGTAAGAGTTTGTAAGAGTCATAAAAACTATAATAATCATTATTTCAATTTTATACGTTTTCAATCATTTTTTTTTTAATTCATAGAAAATTTTTAATGCAACTTTAAATAAGTATGCAATTTAATCATAAAAATGTATTAACTAATGTTATTAATGATAAATTTAATATTTTAAATTTATAATTTAAACATGTGATAATAATGTCAAATTAGATGAACACGTTAATATAGATGTTTAGTTAGAAAAATCAATTTTGAATTAGACGGATCAACTAAAAAATAAAATTAAACAGATTGATCTTAATTTTAACTCAAACCCATTTATAATAAACACAAGCCGACTAATTTTATTCCGTTTCGAGTTATGTTATCATTTTGTGCCAGTACTCACCAAAAAAAAAAAAAAGTGTTCATAATCCACTGGTAAAGTTATTTATTATATATTTCAGCAAAAAAAAAAAAAAAGTTATTTATTATTTCATTAGTAAATAAAAAAGTTTTCCCATGTAAAAAAAGGAAACTTTCAGGGCCTAAATAGAAGTTCATAGACAGCTCATTAAATTTTATAAATTGGGCCAGACCTAATGGACCTTTGAAATTTTATATTAATATAATGGGCTTGATTCAGAAGCTCAGCCCATATATATGTTGGTTTGGACCCAAACGAAAAATAACCGACCGTAATCCGTTCTTCGGTGAAGGTTCGAACTCTTGTGAAACTCTTTTGGAGAGGTTGAAGCTGTTGGCAGACATGGCACCTGAACCCAAGAGGAGGAAAATCGATCAGGCACTCTCCAGCGGGTAATCCAAGATGCCCTTTTCTTTATTTCTTTATTTATTTTTATTAAACGCTCGAATCTATTTCGTTATTATAATTTTTTTTATTGAGCTGAAGATGTGTCCTCTTGGTTATAGTTTTTTGAAATTTATCATTATAAAATAAAGATATAAAGAACAATTTTGGTTTTAAAATTGACTCTCTGTTTGTTTTTGGTTTGAGGGTATCGTATTTCGTATATAGTTGTAAAGACTGCTGCTTTCTGTCTTGATTTCTTAGTTTCATTTTGATAAATTTGGTCCTTTTAATATGAATTTGAAATCAGGTGCTTGTATTGATAGTGATTCTTGTTATCAACTGCTGATAAGAGTTTTTAACTATTAGCTTTTTTAGTTCGTTTGATAAATTTGATGTTTATGGTATAAATTCAAATCAGGTGCTTGTAGTGATGTAATGGTGATTCCTTTATTTGTCTTGAAGAATTGTATATCATCAGTTATGATTTTAATGAGAGATTATTCAATCCTAAATGCTCAGACCTCAATTGAAACTACTGGAATTTTGGCTTCAAAATTGGTTTTTGAATGGTAGGAAACAACAAAATTGTTGCATTCATTTAAAATCTGAACTAATTTTAGTTTTAGGGCAATAAACCAGTTATGGAGTGGAATTGTTGGTAGACAATTGTTGGTGAGAGTTGAATTTGGATTCAGAGATAGAGATAAGGGTATGGAGTAAATTAATTAGATGGGTTTTGTTGTGATGTTAGATGATGCTTGGACAAACAGGATAAAGAGTGGTAGCAGTTTCAGTTGATTGTGTTTTCTTTGTCCTTAATTCATTAAGAAATCATAAGTGGGTTTTTCTGTTTCATGTCATCTAAAGCTCTAGTGCATAAAATGTTTGAGATTCACTTGAAGTTAGTTCTTACAGCTTTCCATTTTATTATTATTATTAAATGTACTGATTAATTAGTTATTTCCGTAGAATGTTCATATTATGTAAGCCTTGTTCTCTTTTTCTTTGCAATACATGTACTCAAAACTTTAAAAGTGAAATCCCAGATTATACCTTGACTACTGTATTTTAATACATCAATAAAAACGTTTCTTGGGAAACTATACTAGTTCTCGAGCAACTACTTTTCGGAGACTGCTTACATTGATATATGGGAAGTCATGCCACACCAGTAATGACTAATAATTTTCCAAACTCAATCCTCTGGTCTTTTATGTGCCTTAGTATTTTCTATTGGTTTATTTTCGAATGCCTCCACCAGAAGAGATAAGGGGAAAATATACATCTTTCTTGAAATTTGTTTGTCATATTTAGTTTTGCTAAAGCTTGTTGCAAGAATTATGGAACCACTATATCTTTATGACACTGAACTTTAGAATTTCTTATAACTTTCTTTTTTCTAATAGCAGGATTACTACTACACCTGTTAGCAAGGAAGATAGAATAGCAAATTTAGTAAGAACTTCACCTATTTTGTCTTATATATAGATATATGTATGCCGGTTAAAGTATCTAAGCTATCTTGTTTTATTGATATATGCAGGTTCCAGTTGCCCAAGCTGATAAAATCAACTATAGGATTCAACAGGCAAAAAAATTTGCAATTGCACAAGCACAACAAGAGGGTTGCACTGGAAATTTCAGAGTTTTTGATTCACCGTTCGGAAATTTTTTTGTTCCTGTAGTTCCAACTCAAGCAGAATTAGCATGCTAGTTTTTGTGTCTATCGTTGATTATATGGAATATAGTTGCTCATGCCCCATGTATAGTTCTGAACTTAGATACACAGTTTCAGCTTGTGTCTTTTTGATAAACTAGTCATCGTTTTAGGTTATTAATTTTGTTAAGAGGGATGAGGCTGTCAATGATGGTTGTTATAAAATAAAAAAAATACCCATGCTTGACTAGTGTCGAAGCAAGGTGCTTAAAAATGACTACTACGATCATTTGCAGAATTACATATGATAAGAAACTGTGTGTGATTCATTATGATATATATATATATATATATGTATATATTGTAGAAGTCCAGCAGCAATGAAGCAGCGAATGTTGATCGGAAGTTGCCGCCTCTGCAACAACTGGAAATATGCCAGTTGCAAAGTCGGTTATGAATGCTTTCAACTGACTTTGCATTGCTATAAATATATGGCTTGTGTTTCTTGTTTTTGTGAGTGTATTGTAATCCAGAGAGGGATTAAGAGAGAGTGAAATTCCAGAGAGAATTAGTAATAGAGTATACGGGACTCCTCAGTGAGAGTCTCAAGGGAGGAATTTTGAGTTTGTATTCTATTTCAAAGTTAGTAATAAAATTCCTTTATTTTTCTTCTCAAATTAATCTCTTTAGGGATCTGTGAATCCCAACAAGTGGTATCAGAGCCTGGTTAAGGCTGAAAGGGTGAGATAGGACCGAGTGTTTGAAAAACAGGGCATAACAGAGCTTTGGTTTTTCAAATCAGTTCTACATCCAAAAGTGCCCGAAACAAGAACATGAAGGTCTTAGATTGAATACCTAGAACAGACAAGGATAACTAGATTAATTGGAGCATATTTCAACTTCGAACACGCCTCCACGCGCTGCACGAGCCATCTGGAGGTTGAAGACGACCCAGTCAGCGCCACATCAGAGACACGTACATGACATGTCATATGTTGGTCCATGTCATCTGCCATGTCACCTCAACCTGTTGTTTTCCATGTCATCAAATCAAATCAAATTTTCAAAAATTACATATAAGTCCCTCAATGATCTTTAAATTATATTTTGCCCCAATTTTTAAGTTTTTAAAATTGCAAATTGGTCATTGTACTGTCTTAATTTGTAATTTTACCCTTAAAATTTTGGAAGACGGATTTTGACTAGGGAAGAGTCAAATTCACCATTTTTGACCGTTCTAAACGCAATGGTGAACTTGGTTTTGCGTAATTCAGCTTTGATTTTTAAATCAAGTCATTGCTACATTGGAAAAATCATTTGGAGCTATGGTCAAGCTAACAACTACAAATTATACGATATGGAGACCTCAGATGGAAGATCTCCTTAGCTGTAAAGATCTATACGATCCTCTAGAAAACAAAGGACAGAATCCTGATTCAAGTAAAGAGGCCAAATGGAAAAAGCTGAATAGGAAAGGGATTGGTCAAATACAACAATGGATCGATCTTAGTGTCTTCCATCATGTTGCGCAAGATACATACGCATATACCTTCTGGCAGAAACTAGAGGATATGTACCAGGCTAAAACAACTCATAACAAAGCCTTACTGATGAGGCGACTAGTGAATTTGAAGTTGCAGGGAGAAACTTCTGTAGCCGAACACACCAGTGAATTTTAGAACTTTGAAAATCAACTATCTGCAATAGAACTCCAACTAGGAGATGAGGAACAAGCATTATTTCTTCTTATCTCTCTTCCAGATAGTTGGGAGACATTAATCGTCACTCTAAGCAATTCAGCTCCCAACGGTAAACTTTCTATGTTTATGGTTAAATATGCTTTATTTAATGAAGAAGCAAGGAGAAAAAAAGTAGCTAGTGATCAAACACATGCCTTCGTTGTGGAAAACCATGGAAGGCAACGAGGAACAAGTCAAGGAAGATGGAGAGGCAGAAGCAAAATTAGAGGCAAATCAGTATATGGAAGGAAACCAACATATAAGTTTTTCCATTTTGGTATGGAGGGTCATCTGAAGAAGAATTATAGGAAGCTGCTACGAGAGCAGAGACAAAACAATAATCAGCCAAAGAAAGATGGAGAAATATTAGTTGCTATTTCAGGAGATGTAGTGATTTGATCCAATCATGAAGAAACATGCCTTCACACATCAAGTCAAGATGTTGAGTGGATAGTTGATATTGCAGCATCCTATCATGTGACTTTGCACAAAGACTTCTTTAAAACATACAAAGCTGGAGACTTTGGTACAGTGAAGATGGGAAACACCATTTTTGCAAAAATTCTAGGTATTGGTGATGTTCATATTAAAACAAATGTTGGATGTACAATCACTTTGAAAGATGTTCGCCATGTTCCAGAACTTTGGCTCAATCTCATTTTGGGAATAGTCTTTGACCAACAAGGCTATGACCATCATTTCAGTAATGGTACATGGAAAATGACAAAAGGTGCTATTGTTGTTTCCCGAGGACACATCTACTGAACATTGTATAAGACTTATGTGAAAATATGAGCAGAAAGTCTAAACATTGCAGAAGATGAGGAATCTCAGAATTTGAGGCACCAAAGATTATGCCACATGAGTGAAAAAAGGTTTGTCAAGTTTAATAAAGAAGAAGCTTATCACTATTCCCAAAAATGCAGTGTTAAATCCTTGCAATCATTGCTTGGTTGGTAAGCAGCATAGAGTCTCATTCAGTACCTCTTTAATGAGGAGATCATAGTTGCTCAATCTGGTGCACTCTGATGTATGTGGTCCCTTGGAGGTGGATTCACTAGGTGGAAACAAGTATTTTTCTAACTTTTATCGATGATGCTTCTCGAAAAGTGTGGATGTACTTTCTAAGGACGAAAGGAGAATTATTTGAATGCTTTTAAAGGTTCCACATCATGGTCGAACGTGAAACGGGTAAGAAGTTGAAGTGTCTCTATTCGGATAATGGAGGCGAATACACTTCTAGAGAATTTGATGCCTACTGCAGTAGTCATAGCATCCGACATGAGAAAACGGTTCCACGCACTCCACAACACAACGGAGTAGCAGAGAGAATGAACCGAACAATAATGGAAAAAGTCAGAAGCATGATCAGTATGGCTAAGCTGCCAAAGCCATTCTAGGGAGAAGCAGTTCGTGCTGCATGTTATTTGATTAATAGATCACCATCTGTACAGTTGAACTTTGAAGTTCCAGAAAAAGTGTGGTCAAGTAAGAACCCTTCCTATTCTCATATAAGAGTTTTCGGTTGTTAGCTCGGAGCAAAGACTACTCCATGCAACTTTATAGGCTATGGAGATGAGGAATTTGGATATAGACTATGGGATCCGAAGACGAAAAAGGTTATTAGAAGTAGAGATGTTGTATTCAACGAAAACTAGACTTTGGAAGACATTGAAAAGCCCATAATGGCTTCAGTTTTAAATTCTAGTGCCCAAGAGATTGCTTCTAATACAACACTTGCACAAGTTGCAACATGTAATAATGAGATGCATGAAGATATTCCAGAAGCAGAACAAGAAGATGAAGAAGAGAATTTTGAGCAGGGGCAGACTCAATCTTCATCACTAGAAGGTGCAAAACCATCACAACAATCAGATGATGGAACACCTTCTAAAACCAATAGAACACATGTTTGTAGATCTGAATGAGGCCAAGTACCATCAAAGAAATATTCAAATTCTGAATATGTTATGCTTACTGAAGAAGGAGAACCAGAGATTTTCCAAGAAGTTATTTTTCATCAAGATAATGAAAAATGGTTGCTTGCAATGGAAGATGAGATGAAATCATTGCAGAAAAATCATGCATATGAAATGGTTGAACTTCCAGAAGGTAAAAAGGCACTAGAAAATAAATGGGTGTTCAAGCTAAAGAAAGATAGTAGTGGTAAAATGGTGAAACACAAAGCCAGATTGGTGGTCAAAGGGTTTATTCTGAAGGAAGGAATTGACTTTGATGAGATATTTTCACCAGTAGTAAAAATGACTTCCATATGGGTCATTTTTGGTTTAGCAGCTAGACTAAACCTAGAGCTTGAACAGATGGAGGTAAAGATTGCATTTCTTCATGGTGATCTATATGAAAAAAATTATATGAAGCAGCAATAAGGACATGAGATTTCAAGAAAAAATAATCCTTTTTGCAAATTGAAGAAAAGCTTGTATGGCCTCAAGCAAGCTCCAAGACAATGGTATAAAAAGTTTAACTCTTTTATGGTGAGTCAAAGTTACAAAAGGATTGTCGCTGATTAGTGTGTTTGTGTTCAAAGATTTCATTATGGTAACTTTATTGCACTCTTGTTATATGTGGACAACATGTTAATCGTTGGCCAAGATGCAATAAAGATAAGTTAGCTGAAGAAGGAACTCTCTAAGTCATTTGATATGGAAGACTTAGGGTCAGCTCAACATATATTGGGAATGCAAATTCGTAGAGACAGATAAAAACAGAAGTTGTGGCTTTCTCAAAAAAAAAAAATATATTGAATGAGTTCTAAAGCGATTCAACATAGATAAAGCCAAACCAGTAAGCATTCCTCTTGCCAATCATTTCACATTAAGCAAAAGAATGTGTCCCTTAAATATATATGGGTGTGTGTGTGAATATATATATATATATATAAAGAAACTGTGTTTGCGATTCATTATGATATATATATATATACAGTTTGAAATATTCTTTATGAGGAACCCATTGGTCTTCTGGCAGAACAGAGGGATTCATCATAGTCTTGTGAGCACCAGTGTTCATGTAAGCAATAAGCTTAATAGGGACATCATATTTGGAGAGTAATAAATCTATCTCAACATTGGGGATTGGTGGAGAAGAGTGACTGCTCTGATAGACTTGATTGAGGCAATATAGGGGACCATGCCCGTCACTGTAGCTATCTGAGGAAGACTCATGGAGAGAAAAAATAGTGTCTTCATCATCCTGGGATTGTTCTTCGAAGAGAGATTCAAGCTCCGCGTCTTTATCATGTCTGGAAGCCAGCTCCATTTGGAGGGTCTGGATAAGTCTAGCAGATTTCTGTGGTTTATTTGGGCATTTCTTGGCAAAGTGGCCCTTTTTCCCGCAGATAAAACAGCGATTTGATTTGCTGTTCTTATCTCCTTGAGATTTTCATTTGAAAAAATGGACCTTCTTTTTGAAGGAGGTCTTGAATTTCCTTTTCTGGGGATCGGAAGAGTACTTCTGAAAATGACGGCTCTTCTTTGTAGAGCAGGAACACTTGTTATCTTTGCATTTGATCTGAAGATAAGGCTTCTGGCAAAGCTTTTCAAACTTAGAGCCTCTGCTCATGAATTTTGTCCAATAAGAATGTTGTTCACATATTTTTTCCAAGGCAATGAGAGCCTTTTGGTGAATTTCTTCGAGAGTGAGATGGATAAGACCCTTTTGGTCAGAGGCAACCTCCCTTTCTAATTCAGGCTGAATGTCATCAGGTAGGGAGGTAATGTAGAATTGTTTGAGTTCAATGCTGTCGAATCCATTAAGAGCATAAAAGAGTTTAGACATTCTTTGGTAATGAATATCTAAATCTTTCCTTTTTAAAGAACAGCATTTCATGGCAAAATAATCTTTTATGTTCTGCTGCTCCTGGGGCTGAAACTTCCCTAAAAACTGGAGACGAAGCTCTGCAAGAGCTTGGTTGAGAGGGAAGTTTAAGAACTGAAGCTGTCTGTATTCTCCTAGAGATTGCCACCAGTCTCTAAGAAATCCAACGGTTCTGGATAAGAAGTCAACAAGGATGATCCTAGGATTTGCCACAGGGCGTACAGCTTGATTGTCAATCCAGGCAGCAAATTCTTTGAACTTGTTATCCCACTGATGAGGGGGAATATCATCAAGGCTAAACCAAGGGCCGGTGTTAGGTTTTGGGAAATCATCAGTTGACAAAGACCCTAGAGGGGTGTTAGTTTCCTCAATATCTTCATCTGAAGGGATCTCAACAGTCGGGTCAGGACGGGACTCTTGCCTGGTAGTGCCTGAGGTAGGAAGGTCTGCCATGAGAAGATTAGTGATCTCAACAAGATCACTATCAGAACTTTCTCCACTATAATCTGTAGTGGCAGATGTTTGAGAAGAATCTTCAGATGGAAGGGTTTGGTGGCTAATGGCCATCTGTTGAGGTGGATGTTGGCCAAAAGTATTGTCATGGGGATATGACAGAGGAGGAGATGGCATCATTGGTCCAGGTGCAGGCTGCATCCTGGGTCTCAACGTCAGCCTCCGAGGAGGAGGGGAGGAAGAGAGGTCCAGAGGGAACCTTCTCAAGAGCTCATAAGTCATCGTGGAAGCTGAAGAAGTAGCCAGAGTCGCAAAGTTAGACTGCTGGGTATTTGAGGATGATGCCCGAGGATCCCTGTGCTTTACATCATCAGTAATTTGCTGAAGCTGTTTCTGCATCTGTCTTAGCTTAGCCTCTTTTTCAAGATATTCTTGGCCAAAAGAGCCCTGTCGAATGAGCCGCTGAAGCTCAGTATGGAGGAAATCTATTTTTCCGAGAAGCCTTAAGTAGAAAGTCTGAAGTTCTTCAGATAAGGAACCAACTTTCTCATCAAGATAGTGAGAGTGTCCAACAATCTGATCAAGCTTGCCATCAATTCTTTGGAGAGTATTGGTGTTGCTCTGAATGGCAGCGGACTGCCAGTTAAGGACTTCTTCACCAGTGGTGAGAGGAGCTATCTCTCATGAGGGGGTAACCTTCTTTTGAAGGACAAAGGGCCGAGTAGGAGCAGGGGCCTTGGGGAAAGCCGGAAAGTCTATGTCATAAGAACTCTGGGATGTTTGAGATCCAAGCATCATACAGGGGACAGGCTGTCCAGTGGGCGTATGAGCAAGGATGGACTTATAACTTTGTCGGAGAAGCTCATGGATGGGAGTCCTCGGGGGAGGAGGAGATTTCATCAAATGAGTAATCCAGGGGGAGTCTGGATCATCAGGGTGGTGTCTCCTACGGTGAGTGACAGGTTTGCACCTAGTCACCGGTTTCCTTCTTTCTGGGATATAGAAATCCCTAGGTATTCTGATACCTTCATCATCATCGGAATGGTCATTGTAACAGTCACAGTCTGTGTCACACCTTTCTGGGGCAGTATCCCAGATAAAATGGCCATTGATCTTGTCAACATATATCTTTTTGCCATTTGGGTAGAATTGTGACACTGGAATTTTTCTTTCTGAGGCCACAGGGATAATGGCCATGGATTGAGCAAAAGGAAGGTCGTCAGAGGAAGAGGCGTCTGACTCTGTGACTTCCTCGGGAACCTTGTAGGTCGTCTGGATGGTTCCATCAGGCAGTCTTTGGTAAAAGGAGGCAGGGGCCTGCAGAGTAATTGGGGCTTCATGAACCTTATTCTGCAACTTTTCATAATTGGTCAGCCATGTAGAAGGCATTCTGTCCATTAATTCCTTTCGATAGAGAGAAAGAGAAAACTGGACGATAGAAGGAATGTGGGGCTGTTCTGCTGCCACAGAGATGGAGGCTGAACCTTTATCTTGGACCGGAAGACAAAGGTTAATAGCATGATCTTGAAGTCTGTAGATGAGCTGGTGATGGATCGTGCCAGCATAAGCGGATCCAATCTGAGGAGCACCCTGCATCTGGATCTGGATCTGAAAAGCCGAAGTGAGGTTCGGATCTCTTAAAGGCATGTTGAAGTTTGGGTAAAAAGTGAGCATCACACTTCCACTATTGAGAGTGGTAGTGATGGTACCAATAACAGCATGTTCATACAGCATGAACGTTCTGTTAAGAAGAGACATCCTAGCAGTAGCAGGAATGTTCGGACGACCATGGAAGCTGAGAATGACACGGATGGCTCCGAAATGGAGGTGAGAGTATCCCTGATCACGCCACTGATATATATATATATACAGTTTCTTTATATATATATATATTCACACACACACTCATATATATTTAAGGAAACTATAATCTGAAAAGCTCTCGAATGAAATTCTATTTTTGTTTTAATTGGATATCAAAAAAGTAGACGTATGTAAAATGGGCATATACTTTTACAGACTATGATCTATGAATTTGGGCTAATATATGCATATATATATCTCTCAGTTACAATAATCTTTTTGATTATTTTTTTGCTGAATTATTTTATCATATTATGTCAATTAAATATTGAACTGAAAATTCAATTTTTCTATTATAGCAAATAAGGGTGACAATTTATATCAAAGATATAAATAACACATGTAGTTGAAAATGACAAGACATACTAGGGGTAATATAAGTAACATTTGGTTTATAAATAATAACATTGGATCCATAATGAGTAATATTTGGTTTATAATATGTAGCATTTTATAACGGGTAATATTTAGTATATATTGAATAACATTTGGTGCATAGCAAATAATATTTAATCCATAATAAATAATATTTTCATCAATAACTAGATTGTACTTGTGCGATGCACGCAAAATTTTATTATTAAAAATATTTTTAAATTATTAAAAATGTAAAAATTAATATGAAATTTTGAAAGAAATTTAAAAGTCATTTTCTTCCATTTGGTCGATCTTTTAGAATGTAAGATTTGAAAAAATTTCAAATCTTCTCAGAAATATTTTTAATAACTAATAATATTTAATCCATAATAAGTAATATTTTCATGAGTAACTAGATCGTACTTGTGCAATGCATGCAAAATTTTATTATTAAAATATTTTTAAATTATTAAAAGTGTAATAATTAATATAAAATTTTGAAAAAAATTGAAAAGTTATTTTTTACCTATTGATCGTTCTTTTAAAATGTAAGATTTGAAAAATTTTCAAATCTTCTAAAAAATATACATTTTCTCAAAATTAAACTTGCACCAATAACATTGTTAAAATGAATTTTTATCATATTTCAACATAATAAAAGAAAAATATTATAAGATAGACTGATAAAATGGAAAGCAAATAAAACAATAACATAATTCTCTTAAAATTTATTGATTCATTTCGTGTGATTTTCTGTATACCATTTTACTTGAAGAGGAATAGAATAATGACTTTAGATATTATACCAAACGACGGATGTAACAATAGAAATGGAGAATAACAACTATGAAGGCCATGTTTCATAATCTTATAAATTATCATCATCGAAGACTACGAACTGCTCATCATGAAGGTGAAATGATTGATTTTCTATAGATGGCTTTCTGTGATTTATATCAAAATTAAAATTCTCCAAACAGCCTCACAAGTTAATACATACTTGCAATCAAAGCACATTTAGATCTCACCAAAAACCTAAACATTATATGGTTATAAAATGGGAAGTGTCACAATATTATGTTTATGTTTGAATATTACAACTATTCTATTTGATTTTAATTACCTAAAAAAATAAACGATTTTATTACCAAAAAAAAATAAAAATCAATCATTCTATTTGATTTATTGATTACAAAAAAAAACTATTCTATTTGATTATCTTTTCAAAATTAAAGATATGAACTAAGAAAATTTTGTAATGTTTTTTTTTTAAAATAATTGACTATAAACTGTAGATAATAATTTACATTTACCCATATTCACAAACAAACAAAATTAAAGCACTCAGAAAATTTTGTGTTCTAGCCTAACTTATGTGCATGAACTATCCATTTTTCAAATTAAAATGAAAATTCATTATAGAATTGTAGCTTTTTGTTCTTTTTATTTTATTTTTTTATAAATATAACTTAAAAAAGTAACATATATAACCAATATATGAGAATTAATAGAAATTTTTGAGTTTTTGATTTTTTAATTTTGAAATGGGTAGGGAAGGAACAAAAAAATGTGCCAAAAAATCCTCACAAATAGATACATACTTACAGTTGTAGTACATTTGGATTTAATCATTATCTGGGATATAAAGTATGACAGTGACATTGTCATGTCCTTTATTAATGTATTTGAACATATACTTGATAGACCATGTCTGGTTATACTATTCCATATTGATGTGTAAATTATACTTTAACAAAATAGTTGGATTGTACGGGACTATAAATCTGTTATCCAATTTGATGTCATTTTTCTCAACAAGCTTTTTAACATATCACATTTTATATACTGGATATCTATCATTGTCAGTGGTAGTAGTATTAACAAACTTTTTGGGATAACGCATTCCACATTTTCCATCAGCCATGCAATAAAAATTCTTATTTTGAGCTCCACAAATGCAATGTATCATATGATGTTGACCAAAACAAATATTAAACCATCAATCTATGTGTTTACAAGAAATAATTTTATATTTAGACTTCAAAAATAAAAGGATATATGTATGAGGAAAACCATGTTTTTGAGTGATACTCAATAGTGTAAAGTATTGAAAAAATATAGCATATGTAAAATCAATAAGTAATAATATAAACAATCGAACTTAGCATGAACAATTTTATGACTTCTAAACATTGTTAATCTGAAAGAAATTAATAAACTATTCTTACTTGCATTAGGAGTGTCAAATAACTTATTGGTTCATAGATTCTTTAACAATTCATCTAACTTAATTTTAAGTCTTCAAAATTAAAGTTAAAAATTTAAAATAAATGATTTTAAAAATTCAGTGACGAGGATAAAGGGTAATTTTTTTATTTTGAAAACGTAGGAATTAAAAATAAAATAATATAGATATAAAGATAAAATATTATATGTAGTTAAAAAATTAAAAAATGAGAATAAGGAAAAGTGGAAAGAGTTATTATATAATTTGCTAAATAAGAAAATTATCCTCTCTTTTTTTTTTTTGGCACTCTATGAAATGAGCAAAAAAAATTTGGAGATGATTTTATATGATAATTTTGAATTTTATGGAGAATGAAAAAGAAGTTTTTATCAATATTAAATTTTTTTATTAGATTTTAACTTCATAAATAAAATTAAAAAATATATGTATATTCATATGTATAAATATATTGAATGAACAAAAAAAAATCGGAGATTATTTTATTAGATAATCTTAGATTTTATAGAAAATGAAGAAGAAATTTTATCCATATTAAAATATTTTATTAGATTTTAACTTCATAAACAAAATTTAAAAAATAGATATATAAATATATTGAATGAGCAGAAAAAAAAATTGAAGAGGATTTTAGAGAGGATTGTATTAGATAATCTTAAATTTTATAGAAAAAAAGAATAAGTTTTTACCAAAGCAGAAAAAATAATTAAAATAATTTATTAGATTTTAACTTCATAAATAATTATATATATATTATATTTGAAAGTTTAGAGATTTTTATATCCATATTTAAAATATTTTATTAAATTTAATTTCAATTTTGAAGATAGACCCAAATACAATTTTTAACTTAAAAGAAGATTATATATATATATATATATATATATATATAAATGTTGAATGAGTGAAAAAAATACTAGAAAAAACTGTAATATAAAAAAATTCTTCAAATATAAATTGCAAGTTAAAAAAAAAGTATAAATATACAATAAGTAGAGAAATATATAAATATATATACACACAAATATTGAATGAGCAAAAAAAATTGTAAATATTATTAAAAAGAGTAGAATTTTAATATATTATATAGATGTGAAATTATTCAAAAATAAAAGATAATAGTACAAAAGTTCTCTAAAAAGACGTGTAATATACAAGTTTGTAACTAAATATATTGCGAGAGTACAAAAATCAAACCCACAAGCCTAATATGTAATTAAATCATATTATTAAAATGAAACAAAATATCTGGCAAGCAAAAAATAATCTGACTTTCTGAATTTGATGCGTAGTATAACAAATATACTGGATCTACTATCTGCACTCGGATCTACAAACTGTCACAAGATATGCTACATCATCTACAACCTTCCACCTGATTTTCTACTAGGATCTACCAACGGATCTGCTAGATCTTTCAAGACTGTTCTCAAGAAGTACAACATAGTGTAGACTTTATTGTATTTCAGGAAAAAATAACTAAAATATTATAGAATGAATATTTTCTCTAATATTTTCATTCTTTGATTTTTTTACATATTATCTCATAATCAAGTTGGATCTATTGTTCTCTTGGTCTTTTTTAAAATTTGTGTGTACAAATAATAGAAATCTAAACCAACTAATATTCTCATTTTTAAATTTAAATTAAAATCTTAACAGATATAACTATTGTTATCCTGATCTTATCTTATCAATAATTTAATTATATTAGATAATAAATTATCTTATAATCAAATTTAATTTAACTTCAAATGTAGAAAGAATTATCATAATAGATAATATCTCAAGTGTGACCCTCTTAAGACCCATACAATCTACATGCTTCTGAAATATTCGTTTAGGTAGAGTCTTAGTAAAAGGGGTCTATTAAGTTTTCCTCCAATGCTATTTTAGCAACCAGTGTATCTCTTCACTTGATGAAATCACGGATTAAGTTGTACTATCTTTCTATGTGTTTTTGCTTCTTATGATACTTAGGTTCTTTAGGCTATGCTACGGCCCCACTATTATCAAAGTAAAGGGTAATGGGTCGTTCTGCACCAGGTATCACTTGTAGGTCCATGAGAAATTTTTTAAGTCACACAACTTCTTTTTTAGCTTCAGATGTAGCCACATATTCAACTTCAGTGGTGGAGTCAGCAATACATGTCTGTTTAATTCTCCTCTAACAAATTGTTCCTCCATTCATAGTAACCCAATGTAGATTTACTTGAGTCAATGTCCCTTTGGAAATCAAAGTATGTGAAACCAACAGTTTCAATGATGCGGGCATCATATAACCATATTCTATCATTGGAGCAAAAGATGATGATTTAAGCATGATATCCAAGCAAGGGGTGAAGGTGGTAATGATGCTCAGGAGTTGCGGAGACGAAATGACATAGTTTTAAAAATAACCATCTTATAATGGCAGTTTCATAATTTTAGCTATTTTTGGATTATAATCGCAGTTTTGTAATTTAGCTATTTTCAGATTATAATGGCAGTTTTATAATATTTGCTATTTTCGTATTTTATTTATTTAGGGTTAGTTTTTAGCCTTAAGATTACTTTCCTAATTATTTTAGGGTCTAGATTGATTCTTAACCTAACCCTAATCTCTATATAAAGGGGGTCACTAGCTTGTAAGGTAAAGAACTTTGATTACTGATTATTTAGAATCTACTCTTGTTTTCAACAAGACTTATGTGCTCCAAGTGAGGATAATTCTTTTTTTACTTGTTGCATTGGGAATTGATCTTCTTATCAAAGGTATTTACTTTGTGGCGAATTTTAATTTCATTCTTTGCCTTCTAATTAGTGTTGCTAGATACACTTGATATCTAGAGGTGCTATAGGGTGGGTTTTTACCTAGTGTTTGTTCCATATCATCTTGTGTGTTGGGATTATAGTTTCTTTAAGCTTGGGGTTCCGCATCATTTGGTATCAGAGCAAGGCCAAGATAAATTCCTATTTATCTTGTTCTTTGTTTTATCTTTTTAGAGTCTTTGATTAGCTTGTTGTTTCTGCGTTTTTTTTTCTTTGTTCTTGAGTTCTTCGTGTTCTTCATTGTTCTTGGTGTTTTAGTACCAAAAAAAAAAAAAAAGATAAAAGTCATACAAAAAAAAAAAGAATCTGATTATAAATACATAAAAAAAAAAGATTGAAAGTTTTAATATTGAGATTGGTTGTTTGAATATTAGGAAAGTTACTTATTCCTAATTGATTTCTGATTTATTTTTATTATTCCATATTTTTTACTTTTCTAATTTATTTGTTTCTTATTCTCATAGTTTCTTATTTTCTTACTTTCCTATTCTAATTTTTTTTTTGTTTCCAATTCTCATAGTTTCTTATTTTCATACTTTCCTATTCTATATTTGTTTAGTTTCCTATTCTCATTGTGTTGATTTTATATAGTAATTATTATTTGTTTCATTACTCTTTTGTTCTTTTCTTTTGTGCCAATTTTGCTATAGAATTGAACTTGCTTTTATTGTTAGGTTTTAATTTTGAAATTTGCTATTTTAGTTTTATATTTTTGTTTAAGCTAATTGGTTCTGAAGTGCAACTTGGTGAACAAGACTTGAGTGGTAAAAGGCTTGAGTGGTGAGCATAAAGAGGGTAAAAGCCAAATTTGTGTGAAACACGAGGGTTTACCATTGTTGAGTTAAACACGTAAGGAAGTGTGTAAGAATGTCTAAAAGAGACGGAAAGGAAGTTTCTACTTCGGAAGAAGAGCAAGTGGCAACACCAGATCCATAGCTCTTACGACAATCCTTTGAAGGTGAGTATAGAAGGATGGAAGAGAGATTGACTTCTAGGATGGAAGAAGAGCATTGAAATCTAGGATGGATGAGATGATGGAGCAAATGAGAGAGATGACCATGGCCATGTCCAATAATACTAGAAGGGAAGGAACACGACCTAGGAGACAAGAAGTAAATATTTCCAATGAAGAAGAGTATGAAGTCCAAACCATAAGGAGAAGACCTAGGAGAGAGGAGCCAATAGGAGGAAGGGATGACAACCTAAGTTCCATTAAGATGCACATTCCGCCATTCAAGGGAAGAAGTGATGCCGAGGCATACTTGGAATGGGAAATAAACGTAGAGTTAATATTTGATTGTCATAATTACTCTGAGGCGAAAAATGTTAAACTAGCCACAGTGGAGTTCACCTACTATGCTCTAGTTTGGTGGGAGAAACTTATACAATCAAGGATGAGGTATAGAGAAGATTCGATCTCAACTTGGAATGAGATGAAGAGAATTATGAGGAAGAGGTTTGTACCATCCTATTTCTATAGAGAGCTTCATCAAAAGTTGTAGAGACTCACACAAGGGTCTAGGTCCGTAGAGGAGTATTACAAAGAGATGGAGATGATTATGATAAGAGCCAACATTGTCGAGGATAGAAAAGCTACAATGGCAAGATTTCTAAGTGGGATGAACAAAAATATTGCCAAGGTGGTGGATCTACATCCATATGTAGAGATGGAAGAAATGGTCAACATGGCTATTAAAGTGGAAAAGCAATTGAAAAGTGAAGGGTCATCAAAAGGGTTTTCAAGCTCCAATTCGAAGTGGGGTTCCAACTCGAAGTGGAACAAGTATGACGACAAGAAGAGAGAGAAGAAGTTGGAGACCAAAGAAAAAATTGGAGATGCATCCAAGTTCAAGGATAAGAGTGCCAACCCAACAAGAGGTACTTCTAATCCTAACACTTCTAGTACTTCGAGACATAGGGAAATAAAATGTTTTAAATGTCAAAGGTTTGGGCATATTGCTTATGAATGTCCAAATAGGAAAACTATGTTGATGAGGGGTAATGAAGTAATGTCAGAGTTTGAGTCCGATGAGGAAAGGCCACCGTTAGAGTACGATTCTAGTGAGGATCAAGATGTAGAATATCCTGTAGTTGGAGATTCTCTAGTAATTAAGAGGGTTTTAAATTTGAAGGTGAAGGAAGAGGGACTAGAACAAAGGGAGAATATTTTTCACACTAGATGTTTTGTGGGTGGTAAAACATGTAGTTTAATCATTGATGGGGGTAGTTGTGCTAATGTTGCTAGTACTACTTTGGTTGAAAAGTTGGGACTAGCATGTTAAAAACACCCTAACCCTTATAGATTACAATGGTTGAATGATAATGAGGAGATTAAGGTAAATAAGAGAGTGAAAGTTTACTTTTTCTATTGGAAAGTATGGTGATGAGGTTTTATGTGATGTAGTACCTATGCAAGCGGGGCATATTTTGTTGAGTAGACCATGGCAATTCGATAGGAGGATTATTCATGAAGGTTTTAAGAATAGGTATTCTTTTGAGCACAATGAAAATAAAGTCACACTTGCACCTTTATCTCCAAAAGATGTGTATCTTGAACAATTGAAACTATCCAAAGTTTCCAATGGGGATTTGGGAAGTGAGGCAAATAAAAGAATTGAGTGTAAAGAGGCCAAGAGTGAAAAGAATAAAATAAAGGCCCAATGTTGAGGGATTGCACTAGTAAGAAAAATAAAAAAGAAAGTGCAAGAGAGAAAAATGAGAAGAGTGAAAAGAAAATGAGTTTTTATGTAAAAGAGAGAGATGTAAAAGGATCATGCTTATGCAAGAGTGCACTAGTTCTTGTGAGGTTTAGGGAATTTTATTTTTCTGATGCTAACCTTAACCCAAATTTGCCTACTGTTTTTGTTTCTTTCTTGAAGGAATTCCTAGAGGAAATGCCCAAAGGATCACAACCAACAAGAGGCATCAAGCAAGTGGTATTCGAACCAGGTGATTGGGTTTGGGTACATTGGAGGAAGGAAATGTTTCATAACAAAACAAAGTTTAAGTTGGATGCTAGAGGCAATGGACCTTTTCAAGTGCTCGAAAAGATTAATGACATTGCATACAAGATTGATCTTCTAGGTGAATATAATGTGTTTGCGTCATTTAATGTTTCTGATCTTTCTCATTTTGATATAGATGCAGATTCGAGGATAAATCTTTTTGAAGAGGGAGTGAATGATGCGGGCATCATATAGCCATATTATACCATTGGAGCAAAAGATGATGATTTAAGCATGATATCCAAGCAAGGGATGAATGTGGTAATGATGCTCAGAAGTTGCGGAGACGAAAAGACGTAATTTTAAAAATAAGCATCTTATAATGGCAGTTTCGTAATTTTAGCTACTTTTGGATTATAATGGCAGTTTTGTAATATTTGCTATTTTCGTATATTATTTATTTAGGGTTAGTTTTCAGCCTTAGGATTACTTTCCTAATTATTTTAGGGTCTAGATTAATTCTTAACCTAACCATAATCTCTATATAAAGGGGGTTACTAGCTTGTAAGGAAAAAAATTTTGATTATTGGTTATTTAGAATCTACTCTTGTTTTCAACAAGACTTGTGTGTTCCAAGTGAGGATAGTTCTTCTTCTATTTGTTGCATTGAGAATTGATCTTCTTATCAAAGGTATTTTACTTTGTGATAAATTTCAATTTCATTCTTTACCTTCTAATTAGTGTTGCTAGATACACTTGATATCTAGAGGTGCTATATGGCGGATTTTTACCTAGGGTTTGTTCCATATCATCTTGTGTGTTGGAATTACAATTTCTTTAAGCTTGGGATTCCGCATCAAACAGTTTCTAAACTTCCACTAGAATACACCATTATATAGTCTCTTGTTCTCTTTAGATGATTGAGTATATGTTTCACTGCAGCTCAGTGGTCCAATCCATGATCATTTTGAAATCTACTTACAACTTTTACTGCATAGCATATATCTGGTCTAATACATAGCATGCTAAATCATAAGATTTCTTACTCATGATATATTTCTCTTCATGAATTTTTGGTGATTGTTCCTTAAAAAGATGGATTTCTTGAATAAAGGGTAAATATCCCCTATTGGATTTATCCATGCTGAACTTGGCACATATTTTATCAATATATGATGATTGAGATAGTGTCAACATTTTATTCTTTTGGTCTCTTAGAAGTTTGATTCCAAGAATATAGTTGGCTTCTCCAAAATCTTTCATATCGAACTGCTTATGCAACTATTCCTTTACACATACCAACACATTTTTATCATTTCCAATCAACAAAATATCATCAACATAAAAGACTAGAAAAACTAGTTTTTCACTTTGGATTCTTTTATAAACACAAAGTTCATTAAGATTTTTCTCAAAACTAATTGAAGTAATGGCTTGATCAAACCTTATGTTCCATGACTTGATTGCTTGCTTAAGTCTATAAATTGACCTTTGCAACTTGCATACCATGTGCTTTTGGCATTTAGCTACAAACCCTTAGGGTTTCCGCATATAGATGTCTCCTTGTAAACTGCCATTCAAAAAGGCAATTTTTACATCCATTTGCCAAATTTCATAATCGAGTTTTGCTGCTATGGCTAAAAGAATCCAGATAGATTTAAGCATGGCTACCGGTGAAAAATTTTATTCGTAATCTATCATCTCTTTTTGGTATAACCTTTTGCCACCAATCTAGCTTTGAAGGTTTCTACCTTCCCATCTAATTATCTTTTTCTTTTGTATATTCACTTGCATCCAATAGGTTTTACTCTTTTGGGTGCTTCTACAAGAAACCAGACAGAGTTGGAATAAATAGATTTCATCTCATAGTCATGGCTTTCTGCCACTCCTATGCATCCATATTTTCTAGTGCCTCATTATAATTAATTGGATCATTGTCACTATCAGTTATGACTTGGTAAAATTCATCTAGCAAGAAATATCTTGCCAGCTTGTGCCTTACTCTCTCACTACAACGAAGTGACACAGGTGGTGGTTGTGCATTTACAAGATGATCATATTCATTGTTTTGTGCTAGAAGCTGTTCTGGTGTAAATTTCACTTGTACTGGTTCTTGTTGTTCCATTGTTTCTTATTATTCCATTGGTTCTATTTGTGTTTGTTCACCTTCCGGTAAATTTCCCCTCTTTGAACATACATAGGCATCAATGGAGCAACAGATAAAAACTGATGTCATTCAGCATGTTCTTGAGCTGAGGCAAGCTCTTCAAAAATTATTTTACTCTTCAGTTTGAAACTGTTTATATAGTCTTCCTCTAAAAAAGTTTCATGTGTACTCATGAAAACTTTCTTATCTGAGACACTATAAAAAATTTCACCTCTTGTTTCCTTAGGGTAACCAACAAACATACACACTTCTGTACGAGATTCCAACTTATTCGGTTCCTTTATTAAAACATGTGCAGGAGCACCCCAAATCCGAATATGGTTTAAAATAGGCTTACGCCCTTTCCATAATTCTATTGGTGTTTTAGATATAGATTTAGAAGGGACTAAGTTTAGAAGATACACTGCTGTTTAAAGGCATATCCCAAAATAATATAGGTAGAGATGAGTAACTGAGCATAGATCTCACAATATGTTGAAGAGTTCTATTTCTTTTTTCTGCAACTCTGTTTTGCTAGAACGTTCCAAGGGCTGATAGTTAAGAAACTATCCCCTTTTTAGTCAAATAAAACTTGAACTCTCCATATAGGTATTCACTAACTCAGTCAGACAGAAGTTATTTGTAATGGAATCCTAATTGCTTTTCTGCCTCAACTTATAATCTCGAAATTTTGAAAAAGTTTCAGACTTTGGCGCATTAGGTAAGCATATCCATGTCTTGAGTGATCATCTATGAAGGTTACAATATACCCATACCCTCCTTTGACTTGAATATTTATTGGTCTGTATACATCAGTATGCAACAATTCCAATGGTTTAGTTGCATGATATCCCTTGTCCTTATAAGGCTTTTTGATAATTTTTCTTTCTAAACAAGATTCACATACTGGTATAGGTTCAAAGACTAGAGATTTTAAAATCTCATTTTTAACCAAATCATGTATCTTGTTAGGATTAATATGACTTAATCATAAATGCCAAAGGTAGGTTTCATTTGAAACTTTCATTTTCTTGGCAACATGTATATGCTCATCATCAACAGTTTCAAAATTATTAACATCATAGGACATAGGACTTAAAAAGTCAAAACCATTCCACAATAAACTAGAACAAATAATTGAAGTTGAACTTCTTATTAAAACTGAGGAATTGAACTGTAATGTCAAACCTTGATCAAATAAACAACTAACATAAACCAAATTTCTCTTAAAGTCTAGAACGAATAAAATAAAAGTCCTATTATTAAATGATAAATAAACTTGTCCTATTATTTTCACAGAGATATATCATATGTTTCCAAGCCTCAAATTTCTTTATCGTTCTCACACCAAGCTAATTTGTTTGAACCCTACAAAAAGTATAGACATTATTAGTGGCTTCTGAATCAATGATCTATTTATCATTATGATTCTCCATTAAACAATTTTCAATATAATTTAAATCACCGATACCTAGCTTATTTCCTACCTTAAAGCAATTCTGCTTCCAGTAACTTTTTTTCCCACACTTGAATCATTTGCCTTTTGACTTTTTTGTTTTAGCAGTCTTGATAACTGGTACCATTGCCTTATTCTTCTTTTTACTCCTGTTCTTGTAACCAAATTAAGGTTTCCCTTTGGTCTTAACAGAACCCTTTGTTAAATGAACACTGCTGGATTTTGAAAGAGACTTTTCAGCATTCTAAAGCTCATGCATTAGTTCTATAGGAGTCAAATTCAGTTTGTTCTTGTTGTAGTTCACTTTGAACTGACTGAAGCGCTCAGGTAAATAATTTAGGATCAAATCAATTTGGAACCTTTGATCCAGCTTGATCCTCATAACCTCGACTTGACTGAGGTTTGCCATCATTTTCAGACAATGATCCCGCATATTTCCTCTAGTAATCCATGGTGTTCATTAGAGCCCCCAAAGTAGATTGCCTTAAAGCACAACTTAATTCAGTAAACATCCCATCAAGAGCCTGAAGCATTGCTGCTCTACTCTTGAGATTTCTGATATGAGGCATCGAGTGTTTAGTAATACTGGCTCTTTTGGTACCCAAGAATGATGGCAACTAGAGACTGTGTGCTGACAGTATGGCTCCCAACAAGATCACTGTCAAATACAATTTTCCAATTCCAAGAATTGAGGATATGCTTGACAAATTGGGGGGCTCTAAGTTATTCTCTAAATTAGACCTAAGGAGTGGCTACCACCAAATCAAACTCAGGCCAGGAGATGAGTGGAAGACAGCATTCAATACCTCATAGAGCCTCTATGAGTGGCAAGTCATACCATTTGGTCTCTGCAATGCTCCCAACACCTTTATGAGGTTTATGAATGAGATTTTGAAGCTTTTTATTGACAAATTTGTGGTGGTCTACTTTGATGACATCCTTATATATAGCTAGACCACAGGCCAACACTTATCTCACCTTACTAAAGTGGTTAAGGTATTACAATCTAACTAACTCTATTTGAATTTGAAGAAATGTGATTTTCTGAGTAGTGAACTACTGTTCTTGGGGTTTATCATAAATGGGGAAGGTATCAAGACTGACCCTGCTAAAGTCAAGGCCATCAAAGAATGGAAGACCCCTTATACCATTACTGAGGTCAGAAGTTTCCATGGTCTAGCTACTTTCTACAGGAGATTCATTAAGGGATTTAGTACTATAGCAGGCCATGTAACTGACTGCTTGAACAAAGGCAGGTTTAATTGGGGCCCTTTTCAAGCAACCAGCTTTGATATGCTAAAACAGAAACTCAGTGAGGCTCCAGTGCTTGCCCTTCCTGACTTTGATAAAGTCTTTGAGCTGGAAATTGATGCCTCCAAGACTGGAATAGGAGCTGTGCTTACTCAAGAAGGCATACTTATTGAATTTTTCAGTGAAATGTTTAGTGAAACTAGACCAAGGTGGTCTACTTATCTGCAAGAGCTTTATACACTGGTTCGAGCTTTCAAGCATTAGGAGTACTACCTCATTCCTAGGCAATTCATCACCCACAGTGACCACAAGGCCCTACAATTCATTCAATCTCAAAAGAGGATTGATGCAGCCGATGCTTGATGGATAGAAACAATTTAGAAATTCCACTATGTGTTCAAGCACAAAGCTGGAGCTTTGAACAAAATAGCAGATGCTTTGAGTCGAAAAATAGCCTCCCTAACCACCATGCATGCTCAACTCATCATTTTTGACTCACTTAAAGATCAATATAGGGAGGATCTAGATTTTGAACACATCTAGATCAAATGTGAGTTGCATGAACCTATAGGAACCAAAGCAATGGGACTTGGTCCTAGCTCAGGCCAAGTTTGCATACAACAACATGACCAACCGATCTATTGGCATTTCCCCATTTGCTAGTGTCTACACTAAAGTGCCAAACCTTACTACTGATATCAGATTTCCACTATCCATCAACAGGTGACTCAAGCTCTAGAAAAATCCAATCTGAGTTATAAGGTTTTAGCGGATCTCTCTCAAGGTTGAGCTCTCAACGGGTGGGAAAGAATGATGAAGACGCAGCCTTAGTTACCGTTGCCCAGCTTTAAATCCTATTGGTCATTTACATTGTTGGTAATACGGCAACATTTTGTTTAGTGTTTTATGTTTTGTTTTGTTAATTAGAATGATGTTGTTCTATGTCTGTAAGAATGGCAATGTAGCATAGGAGATATGGTTTTATTTACGAATCAATATTCGTATCTTCCCTATCATACACGTGGCCAAAGTTAGTTAGGATTTTGTTTCCATTGTCGGTTACATAAAAAAAAAGCAAGGCCGGACATTGTCTTCCTCAGATTTTGTTTTACCCCATTGTTGAAAGATTTCGAGCTTTGAGAAATCAATGAGAAAAGGATTTATGAACTTTTAGTTAATTGCTTCGCATTTTAACTGGATTTTCGAGTTTTGTTTTTATGGTTTATTGACTTCCTATGTCAAGAGGTCAACATAAAAGGAGAGCAAATGATTTCAAAAACAAGTTGAAGTTTGAAGAACGCTCCTTAGCTGATCAAAGCATCATGATTTTTCTTCTTTTTGAATCCTTAGTATTTTCCCTTTCTTCATCTTCTATGGGCTTTTTTCTTAGGATTTTTTCGGGTGACAAAATTGGTACAATGAGAAAGGGTTTACATGGATTTTTGGTGGGTTAAAGGGTTATATTAATGTGAATGAACCAAAGAAGAAATCAATATCTACGATTTTGATTTCACAGTGCATGGGTTTTTTTGTGAAGAGCTCATCAAGGATGTAGGTTGCTTTTGCAACTGAACCTCGTAATTTGCATAATTTTGAGCAAATTCTATTCATATGGGAGATTGTTAGAGGTTCTAACAATACTTCAGTAGATAAGGTTCAAAGCCAAAAAATTAAAAAAATTTTAAATATTAAATGAAAATTATAAAAAGTAAATTTTCACATTTTATAGGTTCTAGTATTTCACAGTAGATTCTACCTTATAGAAAAATATCTATTAATTATTTAAAAGTACATTTATATTTAATAAGATAATTTTATGCAAAAATGTGCATTTATGAATGAATATGTCTTTTGCTTATATGAATGAATATGTCTTTTGCTTATATATATTTTTATACTCTATAATTAGATTTAGTTCTATTTAGTTTTAATTCATTTAATCAATTAAAATTAACATTCATTTCATTGTCCATATTCATTTGAGAGAATATTAGTGTTTGTATATTTTGGAGAGGAGTTCAAGTCAAATTTGATTCGATATTCTTAAAGATTTAGAATGCTACTATCACCAAAAAAGATAGTTGTATCTTGAAAAATAATTGCCATAAAACCATGAGCAACTAAATAGGACAAAATTCATCTTAAAAACAGAGTCAAACATAGGGAAAAATTTATTAGTTTTTTTATAATCTCTACTTTATCTATTTATTATTGTATGTCATCAATTTTTATATCTTATAATACTTAAATAAAGTTTAAATATTTTTTTGTTTATGTACTATTTGGTTTATTACATAGTTAATATAGTGTAACAATCAAAAGATTAAACGCAGAGTACACTGTCTCAAATTTCAAGGAATTTGAAATGTTCAAACCCCTTTAAAAAAATTAGATAGTGTGTTTAGTGTCTCAAATTTCAAAAGGGTTCAAGCTCCTTTGAAAAATGTCTTCTTCGATATGAGACAAGAAAAATACAGGAAAGTTTATCTTATCTTTCAACAAATATTGAAAGTTTACCATACCAGCAATCTATTAATCTATTTTAAAAACACTCAGAAAAAACTATCTATACCAATATTTTTATTCTATAAAAAATGAATTTACAAAAATCTTACATTACTTGATATAAGCTTGCACTAAGATGCTGAATATAGATGTTAAATGATAAAGAGTTTGAAACAGAGAGAGATAAGATAAATATGAGTTTTGCGTTTGCTAATGAAAAAATATGGGTTCGCATTTGATGGAGAGGATATTCACACGTGTGGTAAAGGAAATCAAAGCGAAATAACCAATAGCATTTTTGTAAAAGTTAAAAATTATAAGTTCTGAAAATAAATGTCATTTGTTAATTTTACTCTTGAAATATGGTCATTAAATGAAATTTCCCTTATAAATATGAGTAAAAAAGAAGAGAAAAATTTAAATAATAACAAAACAAAAGAGATTTGGCTTCTTCTTTTTTTCTGATTTATTTTTCCCTCAACAAATGAATTATATGATTTAAAATCATCATAAGAAGGAAAATAAAAAATAACAAACGAACAAACTTGATTAAAAAAAAATAGAATATGAATGAATAAATAAAAGTTAGAAAAATGCAAAAACAGAACATATGTATTTTTTATTTTTATTTTTTAAAGGATAAGTTAAAATGACTAAAAGACTTTAAGTAATGAAAAAAGCCAAAAAGAAGAAGAAGAAAAAAAAAGAGATTCGTGTGAAACCAAAGAGATATAAATTTTTATGTAGAACAATTTGTACCAAAGAGAAAATTACATATAACCATTACACTATGTTATCCTGTGTTATTTTAATTATGCAATATATAGTCAAATGCGCGATGTCAAAATAAATCCTAACATTTATGTGTACCTAAGAATTTCTCTCAAACATGACGCTTATAAAATAAGAAATTAAAAAAAAAAATTGACATGAGGGCATGACTATTTAAAAGGGATTATTTGCATTTTTAGTCCCAGAATTTTAAAGTGCAAGCATTTCTCCATTTTTTTTTCTTGTTCGCAACTTTTATCCCTTATTTATAGTATTTGTTGCACTTTTCTTTTCTTCTTAGCACTTCTTTGATAATTAGTAATAATTTTAAATATATATATATATACAAATGATTTTAAACTCCAATTACATATAAAAAAAGGAGAAAAAGAAAAATACAACAAACACGCCGTAGTCGAGAGAAAAAAAAATGATAAAATAAAATAATTCAATATTAAAAGTGTTAAACATCCTAAAGTTTATTTTTTTATCCCAAAATTAAAAGACTAAAAGTGTAAAAAAAAAAGGTATAGTTTTTTCTTTTGCGAGTTTTTTGCCATCAGAGTTTAGTCGACCTGCTATTAGTCTACAATTGTAGCCATCTAAATTCTATGTTTGACTTTTTCCTGTGCCTTGGAGTCTAGGTATTGGCATGTGATGACGGTCAAAATGTTACTTGTTGACTTTCGAATGAATATTACATGATAATTTTTTTATTTTTTTATTTTTCGTTAAAATTGAAGGTCAAATAAGATGAACGATAATACAAAATACTGTTGGCTTTTCTTTTTTCCAAAATCTAAAATCTATTCTCAAATATCTCCCAAGAAGCTTTAATTCTGAAAGTCAAAAATTCTATTTTGGTTTTAGAATTCGGGCCTATTAGTTTGTGTAATATTTTATACATTATCATTGCCAAATGTGTGGTTAATCATTTTAAAGAGGTTCTACCTTTTGTGATATCAAATAAACAAAGTGATTTCATTGGTGGTTGTCAAATTATGGATAAGATAATGGTGGCTTTTGAAACCATGCATTTCTTGAATAGTTGTCATATTAGCTCGAATAATTTGTTGGCTTTGAAGTTGGACATGACTAAGCTTATGACCGTGTTGAATAGACTATTATTGAAATGATGATGGTACGAATGGGTTTTGGTTGTCAATTGGTTGATTTTATTATAAAGTTAATTTCCTTCCTTTGTTTCATACTTAATTTTAATTAATGGGTCTTATTATGGTCACTTCTTGCCCACGAAAGGTTTACAACAAGGTGATCCATTGTCGCCTTATCTTTTTTTGTTGTCTGTAGATTGTCTTTCTTGTCTACTTAAAAAAGCTGAAGTTGATGGTTCTATCTCAACTATTTAGCTAATGCCGTCTAGCCTTTTGATTTCACATTTATTCTTTGCGGATGATAGCATTATTTTTGCACGAGCCAATGAAGTAGAGTGTCATAACATTTTGAATGTGTTGCGTGTGTATGAGAAAGCTTTTGGACAGCAACTGAATCTTGATGAAACTGTAGCTTCTTTTAGCCCCAACATGCTGATGTCTGTCCAAACTAAAGTTGCTTAACGTTTCTAGTATTGTTGGCCATCAAAAGTATCTTGGTTTGCCTACAATGATTGGTCGTAACAAGGCAGCTCATTTTCTTTCCTTAAAAGATCATATTTGGGCTAAATTGAAAAGATGGAAAGAGAAGTTATTATCTACGAATGGTAAGGAGGTTCTACTAAAAGCTGTCATTTAGTCTATTCCAACTTACACTATGGGTTGTTTCTATTTGCCAAAGCGTTTAATTAAATATGTTCATGCCTTGATGGCTAGGTTTTGGTAGGGTAATGTGGGAGATAAAAAGGCTATTCATTGGCTTAAACGGTCTCATTTATGCTAATCTAAAGAGTTGGTGAACTTGGTTTCAAGGATTTGGAGGATTTCAATAGAGCACTTTTAGCTAAACAATGATGGAGACTTGTCAAAAATCCAAAAAGTTTGGCTGGTTGTGTCCTCAAATCAAAATATTTTCTTCATGGTGATTTTTGGACAGCAACTAAGGGTCAGAATTCCTCTTATATGTGGTCTAGTCTTTTATAGGGTAGGCCAGTGCTTTTACATGGTGGGATTTAAAGAATTGGAGAGGGTACCTTTGTCAAAGTTTACAGTTATGCTTGGGTTTCTGATGCTCATTCTCATTGTATCCTTTTCCCACGGGTTTTTCATGATGATTTATTAGTATATGATCTTGTTCACTTTCTGGTGGTTGGGATAAAGATCTCATTTATTCTGGTTTCTTGCCGAAAGCTAACTTCATTTTCAACACTCTGGTTGGTGGCTTCGGGAAACTAGTTATTTTTGCTTGGCACTTTTCCTGATGCAGGCATCATGGAGCCATATCCTAACATTAGAGCAAAATAGGATGACATCATCTTACTTAGTGGACCAAGAGCTAAGAAGCTTAAATCTAGATTACAAATCTTCGTGAAGAAGTTTGTAAAACCACTTCAATTGGAGCATTCTAGCATTTCACATACAACAAACACATCTTTAAAACTCATTGGAAGATGTAGTTTGTATGCCAAGCAAATAGGGGAGGAAGAGATGATGCTCGAGTGCATGGAGGTGGAAACCGCTCAAACTTGGCCTAAAATTGGTGCATGACCGGCCTTTCATGCCTCTCAATCGGCGCCGACTATGGTGCGTCCTTAAGAGAATCTTGGCATTATTTTGGCTTGCTAATTGTTTCCTTTCATGCATTTTTTGTGTAATGAATTTTCTAGACATGTTTTTAGCCTTAGGATTAATTAAATTCTAAGGATTTGTTTGTCTTTAGTCTTTAAGGTTTGGAAACCTCTAACCCTATATAAAGAGGGTTCCATTCCTTTGAAGTTTTCCCTCACATAGCATAATGCTAATAGCTCATCCACTTGCATTTGAAGTTCCTTCGTCTCCTCAGGATTACATCTATAGGTCAGTCGGTTTGGAAGGCTTGCTCCAAGCACCAAATATATTTGATGTTCAATGCCCCTTATTGGTGGTAATCCTTTAGGAAATTCCTCCGGCAAAACTTCTTCAAATTCCTTCAACAAAGAAACAAAAACACTAGGAAAACTTGGGTTAAGATTAGCTTCAGAAAAATAAATCTCAATCTCTTTGTGGTATTCTTCTACCATCCTTGTTCCTGTGTGAGCCGCTGCAACTTTTGGTGTAGCTCTCAGTAATAAGAAGATGGAACAAATCTTCTTCTCATCACCCTCTTCATTTTGCCCCAAGTTGCAATTGGGTCTTCACCATATCTTCTCCTAGTCTGCAATAATTGTTCCCACCAAACCAAAACGTAATCGATAAACTCTTTAGCAGCAAGTCTTACCTTATTCTCATCCTAGTAGTTATGGCAAGTGAAAATTAGTTCAACTTTGCCATCCCATTCCAAATATGCTTCAGCGTCATGGCTCCCATTGAATGGTGGTATTTGCATCTTTATTGAGCGTATGTTGTCGTTCCTTATTCCTCTCAGCTCATGTCTCCTAGCGCTTCGTTCCTCCATCCCTGGACATCTCCTCATTGAATGATTTAAGACTTCATCATTCTCGGAACCCGATGGCTCTATATCTCTAGTCATCGAACTATCTTTCCTCGAATTATTTGTGGCGGTCATTAAAACTTCATTTATCTTATCATTTAGCTCATCCATCCTCACCTTCAACCTCCAAAATTCTCCTACAAAGGCCTTGTATAAGAGCTTCATGTCCTGTGTCATCTCCTTTTCGTACTCCACCTCGGAATGAGCTGCTTCTTTTTCTCTTCTGGATGTTATTATGTGAAGTTAGGCTACATAATGGCTCGTAGCTTGGGTGGAGGATGATCTCTTGGCTCTTCTAGTTGTACATTTCAATCAAGTTGGTGGAAATCTTTAACACATTTGAAAATTCTGAACAAGATTAAAAAATTTATTTTGAGAGCTTGTGTTTCAGCTCTTCCTACTTCTTTGGCTTTCTCTAAATGGATATTACTTTTTTTGAATATTTGTGATCTTTGCCCACTACTAGAAAATAGGGTAAAAAACGACAGTTAAAAACTGACGTCTTAAGTGTTTACACGACAGATATAAAACCGTCGTCTAATAAGGTGTCGTCGATAGTCATAAAACATAGACGACAGTTCAAAACCGATGTCTAAAACATTACTACGATGGACCACACCGTCATTTAAAACAATGCCAAAGCCACGTGGCGGCCACGCGACAAATATATAGACAACGGTTTATAGTAAAAACTGTCGTATATATGAAGTATAGACGACGATCCATAAAAGGAACCGTCGTCTATATATGTGCATTATAGAAAACGGTTCCTTGTATGGACTGTCGTCTATACTTCAGCTTGGCCGCGTGTCAAATTTGCAGCTCATCATCTATATTATATATTTATGTATATATATATTAATACACAATAACATTAACAATTACAATTTTTTTATACATAATTAATAATTAAACTGAACTAATCAAACGATGATAAAAAATTTAAATGGTTCGAAACTTTTTCAGTAAAATATTCAGCCCAATCCTCTCTAAATTCATCTAAGAAGTCTTGTATCCAAACACAATTTTTAAATTGTACATAAAAATCAAACAAATAATATTAATGCATTAGTAAACATAATATTATATATAAATTTACAGTTACGTTAAAATTATACTTACAGTATTATATAACTGAGACTATGGTACTGATGAATCGACATTTATTATATCCTTCATCATCATGCATACATAATATGCACACTCATGACTTGTCGGTTGCAACAGTGCCTACAAAAAAACAATTTAAAATATTAATATACATAATTTCTAATACTTTAACATTAATGAAATAAATAATTCATAGATTTTACATTTCCAGCTCGCAAATTAATTAATTTATTCTTTCACCTTTGCCTTTTAGGCTCATTCCATAATGTCCAAGCTCTATATATATATATCATTTTATAAATAAATAAAATGATATAATATACTATATATATAAACGTCAATATATATATATATATTTAAACGTCAAAAAATGAGCACTAAAATAAACGTCAATATTAAAAATATATAATATACTATATATATTTAAGATATACTATATATATTTAAGAAAGTAATAATTTCGCATATAATTAAATTGTACCGACAATGATATGGAATTAACCATATCTTATTGAAGTCAGGCTGATCTTTCCACAGTCTGACCAATTGCTCAGCTTGGGATGCCAACATTTCAGGTCCAACATTTTGCACCAACGTGGATCAATAAAAGCATATAACAAAATCTTTCCAGTCCGGATCATATGTCGATACAGCTTCCTGTTAAAAAATATCATGTCAAATACAATTTAAGAAAATTTTAAATCGAAAATAAATTAATTATAACTTCAAATATTAATCTGCATTACTTCATATAGAATAAGACGCAATCAACACCCAAGTCCTGCATCTGACAAAATTGGTTGATATCCTCATGTGTCAGCACTCCAGGATGAGAATTACCTATCATATCCCTCCCCAGGTTGAACTGAAGCCGCGTGATTCCTTGTTGGTTGAAGACAGTGGCAATTGCCATCTTCATTCATCTCAGCTTCGGTGGCAGGTCAGAGGTGATTAATTGATGCTGACTTTCATTGGTCGGTGGAGATGCCCGCGGATGACGCGAATGGGGAGTACTATTCAAGTCTGAATGAGCTACTAACTTGCCTTTTGATGTTCTTACTGATATCTCCACCTGGTCAAATATATAAATTTCAAAACAACATTATAAATAACAATTATTAATAACTTAATTATTAGGAATAAATAAATAAATATTTACCTCTTCTTCAGGTAAAATGACTAAAATTCTAGGCCATGGAGAAAATGATTCCACAGCTTCTTCAACCAATTTAATGTCAAAAATTTGTAGAGGTAGAGCTCCATCAGGGACTAATGCTTCCTGAACATTGACCTGCACATTAAGCTCCCCTAATCGTATCCCATGGCAAACAGAGTCTGGATCGGTCGTAGGATACATCAATCCAGTAGCCACTATTATATTATCTCTAGTGCATATAGCATGCTTGCACTGTAGACCTTGCAAAATAAATTGATTAAATTTTTAATTAAATAACAATCAATATATTAAATGTTTATTAAACAATAATCTTACAAAAGTTTACATCCTCAGGTGTCATAGGATGTACTGGAGCTGGAAGAGTACTAAGATGTACTGGTGCTGGTAGAGTACTGAGATGGTGCGCCTTCTCAGGAATATTAGTGGCAACCTAGGTATTGTTTATATACTGATCAGTCATGAAATCCATATGTCCTGGGTTGGCCACAAAGTCATCCTGTGTCTTGGCTAGCTGTGCAGACAACAGCGTATTACTCTCTTAGAGGTCACGAATGACCTCAGATAGTTGTTTGATGCGCTCATCCTTTGCACTGTCCTTCTCTTTAGTTGGTTGGGTTCTATGTAGAGGAATGTGCCAATACTCAGTAGGGGTCACTAATTTACCCTTCGCCCTTACTCGGCCCTGGTGTTTAGGAGTACCCAACACTTGAGTCAGTATATCATTGGGCGAATCCAAGTCAATGTTTACCTCCCTAACATCTACTCTCTCTTATAAATCATCCTGTCAAATTTATAAAACATTAACATATTATAAAATTGCATAGTTACTTAATATAATAAAATATGCAAATCAGAAAATAAATTTAATACCATCTGTTCTGCAACTACAGCAGCTTCTAGTGTAAGAAACTTTCCCTCCTTATTCGCTTAGCCCAACTTCCATAGAGCATATCAGGAAAGCGGTTCATTTGTGCCCAATCTTAGCTTCTAGATATTTACAAAATATAAATGCTACATTAAATTAAAACATTTTATTTAAATTAATTAAAAATTACTAAATTTTCAAAATTAAATTAAATTTGTTAAATTAAATTAAAACAGTATAATTTCAAAATATTTAAAATTACTAATTTTCTTAAATTAAATTAAAACAGTATAATTTCAATTAACTGAAAATTACTAAACTTAAAATTTCTAAATTTCTTAAATTAAATTAAAACAGTTAAATTAAATTATCTAAAAATTACTAAATTTCTTAAATTAAATTAAAACAGTTTAATTAAATTTTTCACTCACCTCATTGTACTCTGCTCGTGCAAATCTAATACAGAATAGATGATGATTGTACCGATTTCTTTTTCTTAATTCTGAGCGTTGCTTATGAAGTTCCTGAAAGATTAAAAATGAATATTAATTACATAACACGTTAATTGTAGTTTAATTAAAAAAATGTAAGAAATTGAATTAATTAATACTTACTGCCCACTCAGGTGTCAATCGTTGCTGTACAAATTCATCCCACTACTCTTGTGTAATAAATTCTCCATATTTTTCGGGGACAACATCGAAAACTTCCATGTCCTCTAATTCTATGTACGAGTGTACATAAAACTCTTCCATTTTCTCCATTTTTCTGCGCAATCATTCAAAATTTTATGTTTCAATGATTTGTTCTTTTTATTAAAGTCCTACATAAAAAATTAAGGTATTATTAGCACATTCATAATAAAATTACGAAATTAATTAACCAAAAATTTTAATTAAAATGAAATTGATTGTATTATTACCTTTATTGTCTCCCATAATGTATTTTTCAAATTTGTTGAAACATCGTTACAACTTTTGTAGTTGATCGGTATTTAAGATCGGGTGTAACTACCTTCATAATTAGCTAGACATTGGCCGGCTTTATTCACTCCGATCCCATGCTCGTTGTATACTACTTCTCCAAGTTCGCCACTAGCAACTTGTCTACGAATTTTCCTAACTTTGACGGTCCTCTACCTTTCTTTTGCTTCCTACTTGAGGAAGAGTCTTGATCATTAGGATTAGTTGGATCTTGATTTAGATCCATATCTACAAAAAAATATTAGTAAATTATCAAACAATTATTAACAACATTATAAACAACATTATAAATAACAATTACTAATAACATATTAACAAACCAACAAATAAAAATTATATAATATAAAACCGTAATATATATACAAAACCGTCGTCTTTAAAACCGTTGTAAAATCAAATATAACATATATTTACAAAACTGTCATTTTTAATTTTTTATGCCCGTCGTGAAATCATATACTTCCAAATTTCTAAAGAAATCGTCGTCTATTCATATTCATGGTTTCAACATATTCATCCAATATATATTCATACAATATATTCATCCAATATATATTCATACATTATACTTTCAACATTAATTTTCACCCAAAAAAAAATATTTCACAGGCGCAATATAATTTCAACATTTCAACACATTTTCACAATATATTCATACATTATAATTTCAACATTTGCACCAAATTTCAAAATGTATTCACGTGCACAATATAATTTCAACAGTTCAACACATTTCAACATTTTCACCAATATATTCATGGGCACATTTAAAGCACAAAATCGGTAAAAAAAATTTCGGGTTGAAGATGTAGAGCAGAAAATATGCTCAGGACTACTTACCTTAAGTTTTTGGGTTGAAAATGCAGTAGACTCCCGTTGAAATGAAGCAAACGGCGGAGAGAAGCTTGCAGTGGCGACAATTTGGGTATAGGGTTTTTGGAGAAATGGGAAAAAATGGAAGAGAAGGCCGGGTAAGGAAGAAAACACGGGGGCAAAAACAACACCATTTTTATTATAGATGACGGTTTCTTAGTTATAACCGTCGTCTATATACTAAAGACGACAGTTCCTAGCTTCAACCGTCGTCTATAGTACTAAATAAAATGGTTTCGTTTTATATATAGGGACCAAACGGCGCCGTTTTAACTTAAAACACAATTTTTTTTTCCACCTAGCAAACCAGAGCGTGCCATGCGTGTATCTAGGTGCCAATTCAGGAGCCTGGATATCCATGTAAAAAAAATATTTATAAACTTACTAATTAACACCTAAATTTTTTATAAAATTTAAATTAAATATTTTTAATATAATTAAAATATTTATAAACTTACTAATTAACACCTAAATTTTTTATAAATTTTAAATTAAACTATTTTAATATAATTAAAATATTTTTAATATAATTGATATATTTTTAAATATTTATAATATTATTAAAATATTTATAAAAATATCCAAAATTTATCTTCATGAAAATAACTTTAAATTGTGTCAACAAAACCCTAATTAATAAATTTACCATTAATTTAATTTGTATGTTGAAAACATGGTCCCAGTGCTATCCATCTCAATGTATGCGACACACTATTATATGGTTCACTCAATTCTTTCTAAATCTGCAAAAATACCACACGCACTATTAGTAAATGCAATAAAAGTAATGTAGTTACTTCATCTCAGAACCAATAAAATTAATTTGCAATAAAAGTAACAATTAATGTTAAACTTACTTCATCTTGGAACCAATAAATGAAAGTGCGATTTTGCTCGTTTTGAAACCATTTTACTTTTCTTGTTTGGTTACAAATATCACACTTCAAACACTCCATATGTTTCCTAAAGACAACAAAAGTTAATGACTATAGTAAACAAGTATTCAATATAATATTCAACAAACAATATAGAGCATTAAACTTACTCGAAGTAAGGTTGTACTTCGGGTGTATTTGAAAGTATGTACAAATGTACTTGCTCCCATAGGTCACGAGTAATACCCAATAAATTACCACTCTTCAAATGATCACCAGTATCATCTTTCACGCATTGTACTTCATGGCGGCCAGGTGGGTTCCCGATTGCATGCACGCCTTTTTGATACTCACTACAAAATTCGATTGCTTACTCAATTATGTAGTTCTCTGCAATGCAGCCTTCTAAGTGGTAATGATTGCGAACATACCCCATCAAAACTTTCATGTATCTCTCAAAAGGATACATCCACCGAAAGAAAACTAGCCCACACAATCGCATTTCTCAAACCAAATGAACAGTTAGATGAACCATTATATTAAAGAAAAACGAAGGAAAATACATTTCAAGTAAACACAATGTCTTAACAAGATCTGTCTGAATAATGTCCAAATTTGAAATATCAATCTCTTTTTTGTATATAGCGTTGAAGAAAAAAAAATCTCATTATTACATGTCGGACATTTGTTGGGAGGACTGATCGTAGTGCAACAGGCATCAGTTGTTGCTTCAAGGTATGTAAATCATGAGATTTCATGCCTCGTAACTTCAAATCATTCATCGACACAATATTCCGAAAATTTGAAGAGTAGCCATCCGGAACCTTTAAATTTTCCAAACACTTGCAAAAAGTTTTCTTCTCATCCTTGGATAATGTGTAACATGCAGGTGGTAGATATGTCATTCTCTCTTCAACAACAGGAGCCAAATCACTTCTTATGCCCATTTCAACCAAATCAAGCCGAGAATTAAGTCCATCTTTAGTTTTTCAAGAATGTTAAGCAATGTGCCAACAATGCTCTCACATACATTTTTTTTTCAGTATGCATGACATCTAAGTGATGCCTCACATACAATGACTTCCAATAGTCAAGCTCAAAAAATATAGATTTCTTCTTCCAGCAATCTTGATCAGCAGTAGACTTTTTTCTCTTATTACCACTATCAAATGACTTAGAGTCAAGTTTTCGAAGTATATATTATCCCTTCATAGGTAAAGGAGTTGGATGAAACTCCTGAAATCCATTGAAATACTTCTTTTGCTTTCAAAAATGATGATCACTTGGAAGAAACCTCTTATGTCCGCAATAACTCATTTTTCTACCATTTTTCAAACTTTGAGCACACGTGTTCTCCCTGCAAATAGGACAAGCAAAATATCCTTTAGTGGTATGACCAGACAAATTACTATATGCGGGGAAGTCATTTATAGTCCACAATAATATTGCTCGCAAAGTGAAAAATTCCTGCTTACAAGCATCGCAAGTTCGCACCCCCTCATCCCACAACTGCTTAAGATCGTCAATCAATGGCTGCAGATAAACATCTATATCGTTGCCAAGCTGCTTCGGTCCAGATATCAATACTGTCAACATTATAAACTTCCGCTTCATACACAACAATGGTGAAGATTATATGTAACTGTAAGCACAGGCCAACAACTGTATTGAGAACTCATATGCTTATGCGAGTTAATGCCATCAACTGCAATCCCAAGCCTTAAGTTTCGACATTCTTTACCAAAAGTAGGCCATATGCGATCAACTAGCTTCCAAAAGGGTGAATCGGCAGGATGACTTAACTTTCTAACTGCGACTTTTCGTTCATTTGTATGCCACGTCAGATTTTTAGCTGTGTCAACGCTTTGAAATATCCTCTTGAACTGTGGAATGAGTGGAAAATACCACATGACTTTATGAGGGACATTTACACGTTTAGTTCCATTGTCAGTTTCCTTCCACCTAAATGCTTCGCATTTAGGACAACTTTCTTGCGCTTCATATTCTTTTCGATAAAGAATGCAATTGTTGCGACAACAATGTATCTTATCATAATCCATGCCCAATGTTGTTAGAGTCTTTTTCACGTTGTACATAGAATCTGGCAAAACATTATCGCTCGGTAGCATTTCCCGCAGCAACTTTAATAATTCAGAAAAATTTGTGTCCGAAAGACCGTATTTCGATTTTAGGTTGTACAACTTTACCAAAGTAGATAGTTTAGTAAAGTTCGTACAATCTGGATACAATGGAGTTTCAGCATCCTCCAACAACCTCTTAAATTCACCGGGATTATCCACGAACTTGTCACAAGTATCATTCACCATGTCATTATTATTACCCACCACATCTTCATCATCCGTATTTATGTGGGTAAAATGACTTTCAGTGTTATTGCTTTTACTAATTCCACTAACTCTAGTACAATCTCTACGATATCCTTCCAACTCTTCCAACTCTTCTCCATGTAAAATCCACTTACGATAATTCGTATCAAACCCCTTAAAGTATACATGCCCTCTCACTTCTTCAATAGGGCTAAAAAATAAATTCCCACATTTCATAATGATATGGAATTTTACCATCTTTATTTGCACTTTTCTTAGTAAATTTTAAAAACATTTCAAAACCTTTTTGAAATTCATCGGTTCTCCTATCTATCATTATCCATGATTTGTCCATTTTATCTATTTGAATAACAACTAATTAAAACTAATTTAAACAAGAATGATTTAAAATACAGCAATAAATAATATATTACTAACAATTTAACCAACATTTTATAATTAACAAATCAATAATAGAAAATAAATAGACAACAATAAATAAATAAACAATAAATATAGAGACAATGATAATTACACAACTAATTAATATTAATATTTTACTAATTAAAATTAACTACAACAACATAAAATATATAATAAATAACAATACTATATGAGATTATAACATATCAAATATTTAAACAAACTAACAAATTTAATAAATGGAAAACATATATATATATATATATATCATTGCAAAATTTAAATGTTTATAACCTAATAATTATAAAATAATTAATTCATGAAAATAAAATTATATAACTAATTTAATTTAAATGATAATGCAATAACATAAATATTTAAAGTAGTTAATTGCATAAAATTACTTAACTCGTGAGGTTTTTTACAACAATCAACTTCAAGCTTCAACAAATTGATGACTTAAATTCTAAATAAATGCTATTTGAATATTTTTGATCACCACTAAAAGAGTTTGAACGAAAATTATGGGAGAAATGAATTTCTTATTAACAAGTGAATTTGATTGAGAACAAAAATGAAAATATAAAAGCAAAAAAAATTACAACGGCTATATTTTTTGCAACAGCTACTTTTACAACTGCTATTGTCAACGTTAAAACTCGCGTTTCAGACACTAAATGTAAGAGCGCCACATGAACAAATATACATAAAAGGACGTCGGTTAAAAACAAAAACCGACGTCGAAAATGGGAATAGTATAGACGACGGTTTCTTACTTAAATCATAGACGACGGTTCTTTCAGGAACCATCGTCTATACTCTTCAACAGACACGTGGCATCCACGTTGCTGCCATGTGTCTTTTAGTGTTTTATCAACGATGGTTAATTCATCAACCGTCGTTTTTTATGTAACTTTAGACGACGGTTATAAATAAAATCGTCGTCTTATTTTATCAACGTCAGCTCTCTTTTATAACCAATATCTATATAAAAGCAAGGCCGTTATCGATAGTTTTTTTCTATAGTAGTGGTCATTCTTGTGCTAAAGATGTTTTACATGCTTTGTGGAATTGTTCTAAGGCATGGGAAGTTTGGAAGCAGGTGGGGTTGTATCGATCTTTAAAGAATGGACATTACTTTTCTTATGTGGATTTTTGTAGGCATGCCATCTCTACTCTTTCTGGTTTTGATAAGAATAGGTTTGCTTGAGGGTTATGAAATCATTGAAATATTGTACTTCATGGCTCTCAGCCTGAGAATGCAATGAGTCTTTTGGATCGTGTTGCTGCCTTGCATGTTGAACTCTCTGAAGCTCAGGCTCCTTTGTATTCTTATTCTGTCGAGAGAGCGGTGTCGTGGCATTTTCTCGCTTCTGGTTCTCTCAATGTGAATGTTGATGGTGGTCTCATGCACATTAACAAATGGACTGGAATAGGAGTGGTGATTTGGAATAATGATGGTTTGTTTATGGCGGCAATGGCACAACTGTTTCTCACTTGGCATGATCCTCTCACAATGAAGCTCTCAAGTTTTGTCGCCAAGTTGGTTTTCATAGTGGAAATTGGTTATTGACTTTATTTGTGCAGTGCAATTGATTTAGTCTTACTCTCCTTACTGTGGTTCTAATTATTATCTTATTCAGGATATTAAAAATATGTTATCTGTTCATCGTTCTTTGTCTATTTCTTATGCCCCTAAGGAGGCAAATTGTGTTGCGCATGTTCTTGCAAAACATGCCCTTAAGATTAACTCTGGTGAGACTTGGATGGAAGTAGCTCCTTCTTGGCTGGTTCCATTTTTACGAGTTGATTTGGAGTATTGTAATTTGTCTTCTTCTTAATATATGCATTCCTTTTTTCAAAAAAAAAAGAAAAAGAATAGGTTGGTTATCATGGATGACTATCCATAATTTTGATATCCAATTTATATAATTATTAACGTCAAATAATACACATTAGTGCTAACAATACCATAATCTTATCAGGAATATCCTAATTAACATTGGCATTGACTTACTTGATAAAAGTATGTTAATTTATGTTTTAGTACATATATATAGCTTATCTTTATATTTTACTATTTATCAGACCTTGATGATGATGAATATTAGTCAACCATATTGAAATGGTAAATATTATTAAGTATATTTAATTATATGTTAATTTTCATAAAAAAAATTAATATGAGAAACTAAACTTTTTTGGTACAAAACTAATTCAACTGCCAAATGTTATATAGTTGCTTCAAGTTTTCCATCACGAAAAATAATATTTTTTTCTTCATCTAAATTTCACTTACACTTCTTCAATTTTTCCATAATTACACTTATACATATGCTTTTGAAAATTATCATTAACCAATTTTTAATTTTTTATGTTTATCAGAACATATTAGTTTTTACGAGTTATTTAACAGACAAAAAAAAAATTAAAATTCAATATTTTGTAATTGAAGAATATAGATCAAATTATAATTAGGATAAATTAAAAGGGTCTAAATGAAGATTTTCCTATATAATTTTATAATTATTTATATTTTTCCTGAATATATTATATGTTTAATGGATTTACTATATTTTTATGTTCGGGTTTGAGTGAAAGGCCAAAGACCCAATAATGTCTTCCAAAGTAGATTTTGTATAGGAGCTTTGATTCATAGAGAAGGCTATTGTGCAACTTTTTTATTTGGAATTTAACCATAAAAGCTTAAAAAATGTTACTTTATTATGGATGAGTAATACTAATCTATAATGAACGTTGTAAAATCCATAACAGAATAATATTTTCTCATAATAAAGTAACATTTTTTCATAATAGAGTAACATTATCCATAATTAAAAAGCATTTTTTAGAATTTTATAGTTAACCAATATGCATTGTAGCTTTTCCCTTAACTTACACAATACTAATTTTATGAATTACCCGATATTTTTTATTATTATTTACATATTGTTTGGTATTTTACTACCAAACAACATAGATATATTAAATACTTTGTAACCGAACATGACATGCTATTGACCAGATATATGAACATAGAATTTTCATTTACATCATGCTTGAGGATCAATTTATAGAAATTCTAATTTAAATAGAATGACTAAAGAATAACTTATTTGATAATTTGTAATGAATTACAGAAGAAGAAGAAGAAGAAAGGTTAAATGAACTTTAGTATCCTGTAAATTCAATTTGTTCATATATGAGTTAGTATAATTAATTTGAGTAATTAATAAATTTATATTTACAAAATGTTACATTTTAGTGCAATTGAAGTTAAATCTAACATATTCCGTTAGTTAAGAACTTTATTAACCTCTAATATTTTTGTAATGAATTACATTAATTTAATAATTTGTAATGAATTACAAAAGAAGAATAATAATAATAATAATAATAAAGGTTAAATGAACTTTAGTATCTTGTAAATTCAATTTGTTCATATATGAGTTAGTACATTTAATTTGAGTAATTAATACACTTACATTTACAAAATATTACATTTTAGTGTAATTGAAGTTAAATTTAACATATTCCGTTAGTTAAACACTTTATTAACCTCTAATTTTTTTTCCTGAAATATTAAAATCAAATACCTAATTTTTTTCATCTAAATTTTTTATTTTATCTTAAATTGTTAAAATTATTTTTTATCATGAAACTCTTTTTACCCAATATACATTTTCATTCTGATCATCTAATATTTTTTTCATTTAAATTTCTTTTAGATCCTAAAATGCTAAAATACTTATTTACCAAGAAATTGATTTCATTGTATATATTTTTTCTTCTGAATTTTTTTTCCATCCTATATATTTGTTCATCATTATAGTTTTTTCTTTTTTAATTCTAAAATATTTTTCTTCTAAATTATTTTTCATGTAAAATTTTTACCTAAATTGCTAAAATCTATTTTATCATGAAAATGTGTTTCATCGTACAATTTTTTTATTATGAATTTTTTTTCATCTTATAATTTATTCATCATGAAATTTGTATTCCCATCCTAAATTATTTTTTATTTTAACCCTAAAAAAATTATAGGATGACACATTCATAATAAAAGATTTTATCAATTCAAGATAAAAAAAAGTTTTAGATGAAAAATAATTTAGAAAGAAAAAAAATATTTTAGGATTAAAAAAATATATAGGTTGTAAAAAAAAATCATGAGAAAAAATATATATGATGAAACAAATTTTCATGGTAAATAATTTTTTTTAGTAACTTAGGATCTAAAAAAAATTTAGAAGAAAGAAATTTTGAGATGAATAAATATTTTTGGAAAAAAAGTTTTCATAATGAAAAAGTATATTTGGTATAAAGAATTTCAAGATGAAAAATATTTTTTAACAATTTAAGATAAAATAAAAAAATGTTTAGATGGAAAAAAATTAGGTTATTTTTGTTTAATATTTCAAAAAAAAAATTAGAAGGTACTAAAGTGCATTAGCTTACAGAATCTGCTAGATTTAACCTCAATTGGATTAAAGTGCAACATTTTATAAATGTGAAAATATTAATTGCTTAAATTAATTGTAATGACTTCTATATGAACAAATTAAATTTTAACATGTACTAAAATGCATTTTTTTTATCTGATATGCCGGTATCGAAGTACTGCATTCCTTCCCTAATCTGGTTCAAGTCAGGTGGGTCCACTAAGAAGTAAAGCTCTCCTAGCACAAATCTGCTCCATCCACGAGATCCAAACATGAGACCTCACTTAAGGGGGAAGAATGCCCAACCATCCATCCCAACTTGCATTGGTTACTAAAATGCATTTAACCTCAATAATAATTTGTATTGAATCAAATTATAATTAAAACTTATTTACACTAAAACATATTGGAGTTATGATTTTGGTTCCACTTGAGATATTATCTATTATGATAATTCTCTCTATATTTGAATTCAAAATAAATTTGATTATAAAATAATTTGTTATATGATATAATCAAATTATTGATAATATAAAATTAAAATAACAGTGGTTATATATGTTAAAATTTTATTTTAAATTTAAAAATAAAAATATTAGTTTATTTGGGTTGCTATTATTTATACGTACAAATTTTGCCATTAAGGCCTTCCTGTCATGTTCTTCTGCAGCGACACGGCTGCTTCCTTCACTAGAGTTTGATATCATCACATGGACAAACCAGATACTTGACACTAATACGTTTTGATCTCTCATAAAAAAAAAATAGATTTTTGGATAGGTGCATGGTGCTTTGACTGCCTTAGTACACCACATGTTTTTTGTTGACAAACAGTAGCTTTTGTAACAAATTTGTGAACCAATTTTCTTATTTTGCAGCCTCATTAGCAGTTACATACTTTGTTTCGGTTGAAAAAAGTGCTACAATTGGTTCCAATTGAGACTTTCAACTTATACAATTATCATAAACAGTATACGTATAATCTGAATTTAATCTCTTATTGTTTAGATTCCCATAATAACTTGAATCGACATAACCCTTTATTACTACTTCACCCTTACAATGATTAAATACCATACCTTCATCATTTTATCCTTTCAAATACCTCAATATCCATTTAAGTGCTTCCCAATGACATTCTCCTAAGTTAGACATGTATATGCTTAACAAAGTAATTTAGTGTGCAATATCAGGTCTGGTGCAAATCATTGAATAAATTACTAAACCAACAACGTTGGAATATGGCACCTTCATCATTTCCAATTTTTCTTTATCATTGACATGACATAGCTCAGCAGAAATTCTAAAATAGTTAGAATTTCTAAGATTGGAACGTTGAAAAAGGAACACTATTTGGATTAGCTTCTAAAGCAAAAAAACTTGGAAAGTATCTTCTGTAGATAACTTTTCTTGTTCAAATACGGTTCATATTTGCTTCTATATTTTTGAATATTCATTCTAAATATTTTCTTTCCTGATCTTAAGTCCTTCTGAAATTCGAAACTTAAAATCTTATTTATCCCTTGAATTTCTTCTATATTATGTCAATTTAACAACATATCATCCAGATAAAGTCATAGGTACACGGAATCCTTGATGTTTTCTCCTTTATAATGTAAGCAACTATCACAATTGCTTTTTTTTTTTTTTTATAAAAAAAAAAAATAACCGATTTTTAGAACAAATGTATCAATCTTGTGTACCATTGTTTAGGGGCTTGCTTTAACCCATAAAAGGGACTTGTTAAGAAGACACTAGCTTTTCATCCTTCTCCACTTTAACCTCTCAAATTGTTCCATAAAAATTGTTTCTTTCAACTTTCCATGTCTAAAAGCAATCTTCACAGAGCTATTCCAACTCCTAATTAAACTGGGTGACTAATGAAAACATAGTTATGATTGTATACTTTACCACTGGAAAAACAATTTTGCTGTAGTTGACTCCCTCAACTTGTGTGAATCCTTTTATGACTAGTTTGGACTAGAATCTCAATCCACTTGCAAGTTACCACTCTCTGATTTTCAGGTTTAGAAACCAGTTTCCAAGTTTAATTCTTATAGAGCGACTCACTTTCTTCCATCATAGCTTTATGCCACTGTTTGGCATATTTGCTTCAGTGTAAGAATTTTGTTCATTATCCATCAAAACTTGCAAAGACAGTAAAGCAAAAATAAAGAAGTCAGCGTTTACCTGTCTTCTAGTTTTGTCCCCTGTGAGTTGATAGTCTTGCAATGGTTTCTGAATTTTTGGCAGATTATCTAACAGTTCTGACTTTTATTTATGGATCAATAATATTTTGGAGCATGTATACCTAATTGAGAAAATAAAGCATTGGACAATTGCTCAAACAATATTTTTTTATCATTTTTAGAAGTGAATGTTATACTATTATCATCCTCCAAAGTGGATGTTATTTTATTTTATATCATGTTGGAATGCACCAAGCTCAAATTGGTTAGAATATTAGCTCCAAAAAATCCATGAAAGATTGGAAAAACTAAAATTTAATTCTATTAGCTTTGGTTATATTGGAATGAAAGCTTTTCATAGTTTAATTTTATTATCATTATGGACAATTGAGTAAAATTGTTTATGGATCTTTAATGTGTGTGTGTGTATATATAACATGGTCATCTAATTATAATGAAATGAAGCATCCATAAAGGATAGCTCAATAATATATTGACATTTCTTGAACTGAATATTGTATTATTCATCATACCCTCAAATTGATGTTATTAGACATGATCATTTGATACTAGAACTGTATAATAATGATGAACATATATATATCCTCCAATTATTTAAAGGAAAAGATTTTGCATTTATTCAATTTGATGGATATATTTTTGAAATCCGAAAGGAATGTTATTCAAACATTTTATTTCTATGTGACAAGCATTAAAGGCAAAAATAAAAGAAATAAAAATGACAAATTTATCTACATGATCAAATTAAAATATAATAAATATTGAATCTAAATATTTGATCATGAAGATCAAAATATTACGAAATAAAAATGTCCAAAGATGAGTATGAAGATCATAGTTAAGACAATAGAAATGTCTTCATTATATTTGTCGTTGTCTGATTTTTGTCACTTTGATGCCACGCGGTGTTTCCCTGACTGGATCTTGGATTCCATCCTTGACCCTTGCAAGATAAGACAATAGCGTCAGACTGGGGGCCGGTGGTGTCACCAGCGTTCCCACTCCGATGCCTAAGTCGGTTACGAGACTATTCCTAGAAACCTCATTCAGCCTACCTAGAGTTTTGCGCCGAGGGGCCCTCCTGAAACTTGTCAAATGTGATGATGGCGACTCGTTTCAGGTTGTTAGGGAGTGTTTAGGGTTCAAATCTCCAAAAAACCGTCTCATTCCCACTCACCTAACCTTACCTTAAGTACCTCATTTCAATGACTCGAATGCTAGGGTTATGAACCCTTATATGCTAGGATTGTGACACCTAAACTCAAAGAATAAGGTAAGTATTAAGCCAAGAACCAAAGGTCAACAGGGCTCACTTACTCCATCGTTCAAGACCACACCGCGCCTGGGCTTACTCTTGGCCTTGCCTGACGGGCCGGGCTTCGCCTGTTCGTGACTGGTGGGCCTCGTTCACAGTTATCTTTGTGGGTGCCAGAGGGGACTAGGAGGTTCTCTGACCCATATCCCAAAAATCTCTATAACACTAGCCCCCAAGACTAGCCCGATTTTCAATTGGGATGGTCTTCACTTTTGTAGGGCAGACAACCTGCCTAGGCCTTCTCAATCTGTTTGAAATTTTAGTTCCTACCTTCGCCCTGCCTGGACGCGGACTTGGTGCGTGTTTCAAAGGCCCACTCTTTTTTTTTTTACAAAAAAGGTCTTCTACCATTAACTGCCTAATATGTTTAGTCCGTCCATTTTGATCTGACGGTTGTGGCACATTAGTACGGTGTCAGACGCTTTTTGCGCTTCTCATAGCCGTCAGCGTGGGAGAGAGAAAGTGGACGTGAACCCTTGCCGCTTCACCTCCCCTTGTACTGGAACATGGGTAGGCAGTTCCATTTTCCTAACTCAACCCCAAAATTTACATTTTTTCTCTTTTTGGCCTCCTTAGACGGAGTTTTAGAATTCCATTTTCTCTCCTTCATCGCTCCTTACCATTTTTCTGGGGTTTTTCAGATCATTTTCCATTAATCTCCGTCTTCCCCTGCTCCAACCTTTAATCTGGTGCTTTTCAGGTAAGGGTTTGTGCTTGCTTCTTTTTTTTTTTTTTTTGAACCTGTTTTAAGCTTTCTCTTTTGTTTTCATGGCTTAGCTTGACCAGAGACCTGACATGCCGAAAAATTCTATCACATAGAGACTCTTTCTTCCAAATTCGAAGGTAAGCTTCTTTCCTCCCTTGATGGATGACTGTGTGCTGCGCATGATGTATATTTGATTGTTTTTCTTTTATACGACCTGCTTTCAACAGTACTTGTTGCCGCTGGATCTTCCCTAGGGTGTTTCTTCCTTCCCTAGAACTTGTAGCTATCCGGTCCTTTCTCATTCTTTTCCTGTAAGCTCTAAGGGACCAGATCCCTTTTGTCTCAGTCTTGTATAGCCTGATGGTTAGGTGTCTGCATTGTTTGTATCATAGGACTTTCCTCCTTACGTGTCTGCATTGTACATAGCATAGGAGCTTTCCTGCCTGCTTGACAGTCCTCCTTGTTATTTTCAGATGTTTGATATCTCTACTAGTAGCAGTAGTGAACCGCTGCTACAATTGCCTACTGTTCCTATCAGTTTTCAATCTTTCCACAACCCTCAGCCTAGACTCATCGAGGAGCTTAGGCCTCTGCCCATTGTTAGAAAGAAATCCAGGCGACTTGCCGACATGTTTTCTCCCACAAGCTCTGACCCTGGGTTTGTGGAGATTTCTGACTCATAAGAGACTTAACCAGAAGTGGCCGAGCCCTCAATGGCTGTTGATATGACGGGTCCCTCAAGGTCTCTGGTCCATGCTGTTAGGGCCACCAGGGCCACTAGAGCCTCTGCAACTGCACGGGAACATGCTGGGCCCAAAGGCATACATAAGGATTGCGACTTTTCTAGGTCTGACCTGACTAAATCAGGTTTGGCTAATTTGCTGGAAAGGTTCCCTCTACCTGAAGACATGACTGCTAGGCTGCCCAACGCAGGGGAATCTGCCAGTTCCCCTCATTCTAGGGAGGTAGCATTAAGTAGTTGGTTCTTTGATTGTGGGCTTAGACTGCCTCTAACCCCCTTTGTTTGGAGGCTCCTCACCGAAATTAACCTAGCCCCTTTCTAATTAGGACCCAATGTCTGGAGGTCCGTGTTTTGCTCTTTCGTGCTGTGCAGGGAACATTTTCAATCAGACCCTACCCCCTCAGAGATCCAAGCTCTCTTTGAGATTAGATTGGTTCCCAGGCATGTTGTTCTGTACTATGTCTATCCTCGAAGGAGGAAATTCATCCAATTCCTGCCTGAAATCAATGGATGGCAGAAAGACTGGTTCTTCGTCGATGGTTGCTGGGAGGCTAGATCCCAAGGAACCATGTATGAGGTGTCTGTGCTTCGGTGGGTCGGAATGAAAAGGGAAATTGCAGAGTATGTCTCTAGATGCCTAATTTTCCAGCAAGTAAAGGTTGAAAGACAAAAACCTTCAGGATTGCTACAACATTTATCGATTCCTGTTTAGAAGTGGGAACACATAACCATGGATTTTGTATTTAAGCTGTCGAGCACTCCAAGGAAACATGATGGAATTTGGGTAATTTTCGACCGTCTAACCAAGTCTGCACATTTCCTATCTATTCGTCAGAGACACAATGTTCATTTCGAGGTTTTGGAAGAAGGTACAAGAAGCACTTGGCACTCAACTACTTTTTAGTACCTTTTTCCATCCTTAAACAGATGGGCAGTTAGAGATGACGATTCAGACTTTAGAGGATATGTTGAGGTCATGTGTTTTGCATTTTAAAATTGAATTGGGAATCCCACTTACCCTTGGCCGAGTTTACTTATAATAACATTTACCACTCCAGCATTGAAATGTCACCATACGAGGCACTGTATGGAAAACAATGTTGGACTCCGTTATGTTGGGATGAAGTCTAAAGATAGTTCAAGACATGCAAAAGAGCTAAGCAGATAGAAGAAGAAAGGATCTCGAGTTTGAGGTTGGAGATTGGGTCTTTTTGAAGCTATCACCTTGGAAAGGTGTCATACGTTTTGGCAGACGTGGGAACTTGAGTCCAAGATATATTGGATCGTACGAGATAACTAAGAGAGTGGGCCCAGTTGCTTATGAACTGGACTTACCGGAGGAACTTTCCCGTGTCCATAATGTGTTTCACGTCTCCATGCTCCGTAAATACTTGCCAGACCCTTCTCACGTGCTAGAGCCACCAACTATCGATCTACGAGAGGATTTTTCTTATGAGGAACAACCCGTTAAGATTATGGATGAGAAAGAGAAGGTATTGCGAAGCAAGACAATTCCGATCGTCAAAGTTATTTGGCAGAACCATAGCATGGAAGAGGCGACATCGGAACCTAAAGAGTTGATGTTAGAGCAGTATCCCTACCTTTTCAGTGAGGTAAGATTTTAATTTCAATGACGAAATTCTTCTAAGGGGGGTAGGTTGTAACGACCAGAATTTTCGCTTACTCTTCTTCTTTGTGATTTGGACTAGGTTGACCATTTTGGGGGCTTAATGTTGACAATTTTTTTGGGCTTTTTTTACTCAAACCTTATCAAGCTTAGCATAGATCGCCACGAGTCCATAGACAGTCATCAAGCCCAAATCGGAGTTATAGATTGTAAGTTATGGTCAATCAAAGATTGTACTTTAATTCTGTGACAGTTTGTTTCTACCAGGTATTTTGTTTCAGTACTTTTTGGGCTTTTTAATTCAAATAAAGGTACATTTTAGCTGTTAGCAACTACCAATAATTGTTTTAGGTTTTGAGAGTCTTTAAATACCTGTTTTACCCTCTTTGGCTGGCACTTTTCAAATTTGTTAAAGAGAGAACGTGCAGGAGAGAGAGAGAGGTGTTGCACTATAGCGACACCACCTTTTGCCGGCCATATCGTCCTCATCCGGTGGAGTTAGGACATTTCCTTGGTACCATTGGAAAGTTGGTGTGACGATCTACACGTTGGTAAAAAGTTTGATCCTGGAAAATCGCTGGAGAACGTCGAAAAACGGACTCGAAGTCTCTGAAAAACCACCTGCTGCAGAGATCACCTCCACCTAGATCTACTCCGTTTTCCAGCGAGTGGCACGACATAGCCACCACCACGAGCTTCAAACCACATTGGCAACTTGATCTACAGTTGGCCGAACTCCGATGACTGTTCCACGCGCCAAACGCACCTACACCTTCCGTGCTCACACGCCGTCGTCGATCTGCTCCACCACCGGCGAGTGGTGGTGCACCACCCATCCAGAAAGCTTCCCTTTGTGCCAGTGAAGCTAACCCGAGGTCTCCTTTCTGCCTCCCCCGCCGTTAAGACCCCCGACGGACTCAATCTTTGGCCGGAACTTCATCCTCTCCGGTGAGGCTACTGGCAGCAAGTGGGTGCTCAACACCCATACCAACATGTTTCTTGGGTTGTGGGCAAGCTTGCTGTACTGTCAATTTGATCCAATTTCGGTTGGATTCAGAAACGCCCAATTCCGGTCGAGGTCTGATCTTCCAGGACCGATTCCGATCATTGGCTGCGGAGAATCTTCAATTTGAAGGTAGATTCTTGTTCCTTACATGGTTAATTTCATTTTGATATAAAGTTTGTAGAAATAGGACTTGAAACAGGAAAATCCATGTATATTGAGGCATTTTTGTAATTACTAAAAATGTTGGGCAATCTTAGTAATTAGTGTTTTAATCTTGTAATTGGAGACTCAGAGGACTTCTTTGAGCCTTTTGGTTAATTTTTGGAATTTAAATGATTTTTTTTGAAAATTTATATTATTTTTATGTGTACGTGCATGTTCGAGGGCTGGACCGGAGATTCAGTAAGAGCACGCTTCGGATCAGTGAGTACATTTATTTTCTAAACATTTTGGGATTATATATTATTATGATTTAAGCACATATGATTTGTTTTGATTGAATTTTCTTGTGCATTTAAATTATGCTTATTAAATATATTATATGCTGATTTAAATGGTTGATGATTTACGACTATATATGCATTTGTGATTTTAATGGAAATCATATTTATTTGGGATAAATATGAGATTTGTGTTTTAAATGGTTATTGGTGATTTATGAAATTTTGGATATTTTTGCAAGTTTGTAGAAAATGGTAATTTCAAAGAAAATTTGTTGCTTTTGTGAAATTTAAGAATTTTAAGGGCAATTTTCTGATATTCGAAATATTTGATTGTTTTCGTAAAAATTTTTAAAATAGAAGATTTTGAAAAATTGTTTAAAAATAAAAGGATTTGAAAAATTGATGATATCCAGGGATGGATGATTTTAGAAATGATTTTGAGGAGTACCACACAGTATCGAGATGTTGATTGAGATGTATGATTATTATGTGCGCTATTATTATTATCATATTATGTCATCCTCTGCTGCGGACACGTGCTGGGAGAGAGATGATGAGGATCCTCCCACGACGTATTTGGGACGCCGGTCCGTTGTGATGAGTTATACCGTCTTCCCCCGCCTGTGACGCCATCAGGACGCTAAGGGTCACACGGCACGATACTCGACTGTGGTACTGGTTTTGATACAGGACTGCTGATTTATGGCTTTAGATTGTTGGTTTTGAATTTATGGGTTGGAGCCCATGGTATTTGGTTTTAGATCAGTTTTGAATTTAACAAATGTTTTACTTGCCGTTTTATAAAGAAAAACATGTATATAAATAAATTTAAATGTTTCTTGTTGAGATTGCATTTATGGTTCTAGTGAATGATACGTGATTTCAGTGATCGTTTTAAATTATGTTTTCGCCTCTATACCATATTATAATGATTTAATGCTTTTGGGGATAAAACTAAGGGTTTTGTGAAATGATTTTCAAAACGGGGAACTTTTCAAAGAGTGACGTGAGGTTTGAGAGTAAAGAATTTTACTTGCCGTTTATATTTTGTAGTTATCTAGGAGCACTCACGGAGATATTATATCTCACGTTTTGTATTTTTAACCTCGTCCCCTAGGTCCTAGCTGCAGGTTCTCGTGAGCTACCGTCGGCATCGCATCCGCACTCGACTTTCGCTACTGCTTCTTGTTTATGTAATAGACTCTGTTTCTTTTATTCTGTTTACTCTCGAACTTGTATTATTTATATTTCCTGTCCATCTCATTTAGTTGCTTTGACTTTCCCACCTACTTCCTAAGCTGTTTTAATATTTATTTTGGTATGACTAGTAGTTTATTGTTGCAATGCATATCTTATTTACATATTTCATCTTATTTATTGTTTATTTGTGTAATAAACCCTCTTTTGGAGGAGGATTTTGTCGGCCACCCGTAAGGTTCCGGTGGAATCTTCCTTAGGCAGGGCCTCTCCTGATAATCCAGAGGGATTTTCGGGGTGGGTCTTGTCAAGAGTAATTTGAGTTTGCAAACACAAATAAAGATGTACATTTAATAATTCTTTAATTATTTTGAAATACTCTATATAAGAGAGAAAACCGAGAGAAATGGTTAAAACTCTATTAGAGAGATATTACGGAAAAGATACTTCTAAAGAGAATAGTTAAGTATTTTGGAATCGTAAAGATAACTTAATAATTAATTCAAAATAGCTACGTAAATCATTAAAAAATGGTTATCATCTCAAAACTATATGATAGTGTAGATTTTATTTACACATTATTGGCAAATTGAAAAATAAACAATTCAAAGTGAACTATATAAAGTTGTTGAAATTTTCAAGTATTACACCATAAGGTGAATATTAATGGTTGAATATGTTTATTATATATAAAGCTTAGTTTATGGCATAAAGTCTCCTGAAGAGATTGACTATAAAGAAATATACCAACATATTTTAAATTCAAATATGTGTCATATGAACTGCATTTATGGGCATATGATATTATGAAATATTTAATTTTGAGATTCGATAATCCCTTAAAGATGTGATATTACATTAATCAAAATATCTAGGCATATACTCATTAGAATACATGAAGCACTGTATAAGTTAGACGAATGGTCAATAAGTTCTTTAAGAATGATATTTTATGTCAACAAACTAATTTACGTATATGTATTTATGTTATTGCTATGACTTCAGTATATTGAAACTATTAAAGAGTTTAATGAGATAATTTTTGAACCGTTAAGGGGAGAAAGCCGAAAGTTGAACAATAATGTGAAACTTTGAAATGTTTTATATTGTCCTATTTGGTAGTTATATTTACTAGTGAGAAATTTTATTAGTTGTAAATATTTTAAGATGGATAGAACTTTTGTAGGACAATTTGTTATTACAAATATAAATGAGATAATCACCTAAAGTATTTCAGATTTTTTTTGGTGTAAAATATTTTTCTTAGAAAGAAAAACACATGCAGAATATTTGCAAGATATACAAATTTATAAAATATTGCATAATATAATTGCATTACTCGTATTAAATGAGATCATATTAAATATTTATTTATAATTAAAAGATTTTCTACTACAAATTTAATTGAAGGCTCTGGAAGAGCTAATATTGTGTTTCTTAATGGAACATAATTTTGCATTAACAATGTCTTATATTCCTCTAATCTAAAATGAACTTCTTGACATGTTGAAATGTGCATCATATTGAGACTAAATAAATTTGACCTCGAATATTTTTGTATAACCGCTATAGTCTCATTCAAAAAAAAAATCTTAAAAAACTTTTTGCTTCAACATATGGAAGTGCAATTGAGGCACAAGCTGTCATGAACCAAACATTTAATGATCCAAAGTTTTTTTATACCTTAGCATGATCTATTAGGTCATCATGGATCAATTATGACAAGCCAAATCATAGAGAGTTCAAATGTGCATCTACTAAAGGATCAAAAGATTTTGTTGCCCAATGAATACCCATGTATCGCATGTTCCAAATGGATATTGAATACTAAAACATCTTTTGCAAAAGTAGTTGTTGAATCAGCTACATTGTTACAAAGAATTCATGGACATATTTGTGGACCTATTCATCTTTCATGTGGACTATTTAAATATTTTATAATATTGATTGACGCATCAAGCCATCGGTCTTATGTAATCTTGCTGTCTACTCGTGATATAACATTTTTCTAAGATGTTGGTTCAAAAATTAGATTACAAGCTCATTCAAGATACCTCTTATTTGATAAATGATAATGTTGGTCAATCTACTTCCTAATCATTTAATGGGATTGAAATCGAGCACCCTGTATGGTATGATTGAATCTTTTATTAAAATATTGCAACTGATTGCTTGATTATTAATTTTGAAAACAAAGTTACCAATTTCAGTTTTGGGAGCATGCAAACCAACAATATAGATATAGTACTCTTTTTCTTTCACTGAAGTTTTGTCTCATTGAATTTTCCTGATAAGGTTTTAACGAGGCAGTTTGGTGAGTACTTTATCAAATTGTACTTTTCTTTCTTCAACAATGTGCTTCCCCCTAGGGTATCCTTGCAAGATTTTAATGAGACAATTTAGCTTCCAAAGATTTACCCTAGGGAGATATATATATATTGATTGTTCTCTTTTTCCTTTGTCATTGCTTTGTCTTGCAAAATTTTCCTGGAAAGGTTTTGACTAGGCAATTAAACATTCATACGCACTAGAAGCTACAACCAATGAGAGAAATACATTGAGTGTACTATTTTTTCTTCGTTGTTTTGTTCCATTAAATTTTCCTTGAAATTTTTTAAGAAGGCAGATATGCGTATATATTATCATAAACATGATTAATATTGCACTTTTTTTATTCATTTGCAATGGTTTCATCCCAATTAGTTTTCCTATGAAGGTTTTAATGAGGCATATTCGATATATAATGGACATCCAAAGGAGAGTATTAATACATATATGTGTGTGTGTGTGTGTGTGTGTGTGTGTGTGCGCGTGCTACTGTTCCACCATATCTTTGTAATTCAAACAATTATATATATATATATATTCATGGTCTAACATATGTAACGTATTTTATTGATTTATCATCAATACTATTTGTAATTTATACTATATTAAAGGCCTATAAAAGGAGGTCATGGAACATGTAATGATATTCACAATAAGGTGAAATTATCTCCTCCTTTTATCTACTTTCATATGTCTATAGTTCATCTTGTATTCTTTATTTTTTTAGTTAATTTACAACATAAATCCATTTTTCATCGTTTAATGTTTTGATTTTTTCCCATTTTTGCCACGTAAGAAGACTTCTCCATTTTATTTACTTATTCCAATATATGGGGTGTATCTTATTAGGAGTTTAATAGATTTAAAAATATTTTAAAAAAATAAGGTATTCAATTCAGATTTCTATGGAGTTTATTAAAATATTGGTGTTTTCAATTTAGACTTCTATGGAATTTCAGATAAATCTATAGGTATTCAATCATGATTTTTATAAGTTTATAAAAGTATGTTGATATTCAAACTGTCATTAACTTGGAACATATTTGACATATGTTATAAATTTATCATCAATACTCATCAATACTATTTGTAATTTATACCATGTTAAAGACCTATAACTAAAAGTTGTAAGGCATGTAATGATATAAACAACAAGATGAAACTCTCTCTATCATTTGTCTACTCTCTTATATTCTTTATATTTTTAGTTAATTTACAACACAAATCAATTTTTACAGTTTAATGTTTTGATTTCTTTTTCCATTTTTGCCACATAAAAAGTCATCTCTGTTTTATTTTATTTTTCCAATATAGAGGGTGTATCCAATTAGAAGTTTAACGGATTTAAAAAGATTTTAAAAATTCAAGGGTATTCAATTCAAATTTCTATAGAGTCTATTAAAAAAATTAAAGTATTCAATTCAGACTTCAATCGAATGTTATATAAATCTAGAGATATTCAATCATAATTTTTAAACATCTATAAAAGTATATTGATATTCGAAAAGTCATTAACTAAGAATGATAATACAAAATAATATATTTCATTAGATATTGGGATGCTAGGTATAAATACTATAGGTTCTTACAAATTCAGTTTCCACCCCAAAGATTTCGCTTTCCACCCCAAAGATTACACTAGCCTCCATCCCAAAGACTTAACCTCACATTCAGGTAGACATATATGTGTATATATATATATAATATATTTTCAATGCTAGGCATACAATTAAAATTGGGAGATTTCTAGCATAAAATCGATTTATGAAAAACTTGAAAGGATTTGTAAAATAACAGATAAAGATGAGCACTCAATAGAGAAGCTAGGGTTAGATTTTTGCTTCCACAGATGGATTTGCATCTTTATTTGTTTTACTTTTCTGATTAACAATGTCTTAAAATGAGGACCTACATACGATAAAGCTTATTGTCCATGATGATCCCAGTATGTAGCATTTTAGATACTAATATTAGAAAGAAAAATAGTTAGATAATAGCTATGCTTTTTAGCTTTTGGTATACTTATTTGAGAAAACTATTTTTTTTTATTATACATGTTGAAGGCCCCTTTTTTTGTGTTTTGCTTCTTCTTCTTTTTTTGTCAATATATATTTACATATATGCGAGTGTAACTAAAATTATATATATATATATATACAGTCCTGCTAAGGTATCCAAATTCGGATTCCTTAGAGACACTAAATAAACGGAGCTGTGAAATCACTTACACGAAGCTCAGTCAAAATTGGCCAAATTTTGGTCAAAATTGAGGCAAATCCTTGGTCAAAATTGGGCAAATCTAGGTCAAAATTGCTTCCGAAGCTTCATTTTCGCATGCTAATTGAAGCTTCGAAGCTTTGTGGGAGGAGAAGCTCAAATGCAGTAGCCATCGGTGGTGGGAGATCACCAAACACAGCCACCACTCAGCCTTACTCCGGTGACCTCCGGCCACCAGTCGGCTTTCCCGTTCCTTTGCACCAGTTGGCGGCAAAACTAGGAGCAATCAGTGGCAAAGGCTCTAGCACGAGCTTCCTCTGCACCGAGGCTTTAACTACACCAGTCGGCGGCGTTACTCCTCGGCTTCATCTACACTAGCGGCGACGATTATCCTCTACACCAGTCGGCAGCGATACTCGGTTTGCCGGAGGTATTTTCAATATTTTGAAATCCAATATTTACAGTTTTTCTGATTTTTAGATGCTGGTTTGAGTTTCTTTGGCCAATCCTTGGCTTCTTTGGCTTGAGTTTTGTCTGGAAAACAAGTAATGAATAGATCATTGGCTGAAAAATTATAGAACTTTGAATTGAAGATTGCAATTTTTAAGTAATGAATAGATCTCGGAATGAAACATTTATAGTACCATGATTAATGTATATTGGAATGAAACATTTCTTTAAGCTTTGGCAGAGAGTGTTTGATTAATTACCAAAAAAAAAAAGAGATAGTGTTTGATTTTTGTATAAAAGCTTCTCCATATCTTATTTACTGTGGGGATTGATTGAATATCAGTCTAGGCATTTTTTTTTGTTGGGTTATTGGTAATCTGAGATAGTCAATTTGTTGCTATTTTTTGTAAGGAAAAAAAAAACTATGAAAGAAAAGATTAGGAGGTTTATGCCAAACGAGCAGTGAGGCAAAAACTGTTCCAGGTGCATTTGATTTCTGTTCTTAAATGGAGCTTAGTTTCTTCCTTTGAAAGCTTCTTATTTGGCCTTATTAGAAATAACCACTTTCAGTAAGCCAAAGATTGCTGAGGAAATCTTGAAGATTGATATCAAACCCAGTTGGTAGAAGGGGACAAAAATAACTTTTCCAGAGAAAGGCAACCAAGAACCTGGCATGCCTACAGCATATCTTATTTTTGTGATGGAAGAGAAACCCCATGCTTTCAAGAGGGATGGGAATGATCTTGTGGTTAATCAAAAAATATCACTTCTCAATGCCCTCACTGGGAAAGCCTTCGACCTAACAACCTTGGATGGAAGGTATCTCACTATACCAATTATAGATATTGTTAAACCTGGTCATGAAGTTTTCATCCCCAATGAAGGAATGCCCATCTCGAAAGATCCAACTCAAAAGGGAATTTTAAAGATTAAGTTTGATGTTACCTTTCCGACAAAACTCAGCAAAGAACGAAAGTCTGACTTGAGAAGGGTGCTGGGAAACTAGTCAGACTTCATGCCTAAGTTGACGATCACCCTTGTAGTACTAGTTGACATTGTAAATACATTTAACATTTTCCACTGTTTAAAAGGGAAATTGAGCATAGTAGGAAGAAGGTTTAAAGGAATGAAGAAAGAAAGTGTTTATAAAGTGCTTATCATCTCACAGCTTGTAACCAAAACTGCTAGATTATAACTTTGGCATTTTTATTTCGTTCAGATGAGTACAATTATAAAATAGTTAATCTAAGGCAATACTTTGTTATGGAAAATTGCCTGAATAACAATTGTAATAGTCAAACCAGTTGACTACCTTCAAAAGTTAGAGGTGCCAAGTTGTGAGATTTTATCAGATCAAGAAGATGAGAGATTGATCTGACATAATGAAGTACTTTACACTTGAGTTGTTTCTTTCTATGATAAATTTATGTTGTTTTAAGTTAATGAAATCAAGTCCAACTTTGAATCATATCTTCTATGTTCTTTTTTTTTAACATTTATTTTCTATGATATTTTAATGTGTCCTGTTTGTTTTAGATTATATGCAACAACACTTTTAATATTAAATTCCTTGAATATTTAAATTTCATTTTGACCTGTTGTGGATCACAAGCCATGAGATTTGCTCATATTGTAAAGATTTACCACCTATAGTGAAAACAATTTTCTTTGATTATATGGAAAGGTCCACGGAACTGAAATTCCACAAATAGGATAGGACATTTAGGAGAAAATGGATCAGTAATGTTAAAGCCCTCTGAGAATAACAGTCAGACAAATTTAACCCAAAAGTTTGTGGTTTTAGTTTTTTAATTGACTATTTGAGTCTAAGCAAGATAAGGTGATTGTGATATTGAATTAGCAACAGATACAAAATATTGAAACCATGAAATCTTTTATTTAAATCTTAAATGCACATTACAACAAAAACCATAGTAGTGGGTTACTCTTATTTCTCTAATACTTGCTTTTCTACACTGCATACCAAAAGAACACAAAGCTTAAGTTTCAGCTTTTTATTCATCACTAATTTTTAGTTTCCTATAACTCTTCCAACTTCAAAGCTCCCAAATTTCACCATCTCAGCTTTGCAAGGAAGTACTGCAAAAGAATTATCAAAGCTAAGAACAATTAAAAAGGAAATTAAATGTAGAACTTTTACATGGTAAGGATCCATGTTCTTTTCACTGAACTAAAGAACTTAATTAGCATCCATTTCAACCTCAAACCAATTCTATCATGAAATTCAACAGTTATGTTTTTATCTCTCATGCTTTAGTTTAAACATTTTAAAAGCAAGAGCTTACCATGTCAATGAGAGAGATATAGTATGGCTTCACTTTCTCAACAGCAAGTCTAACCTTGCTTTTTCCGTAAAGATCATATTTGCTGCATATATTCAAAAGCATCATAATTCAAATTTTTCTTCTTTCAAAATTTATAGGAGCAAACTATTATGGAAATGTTTTTCACTATTATGCTTACTTGAATATCTTCAGCCATTTCAGATTTCCAATTTCCTCTTCATTCATCAGGTGCTTATATGTTCCTGCCCTGTGTAAAGCTACCCAAAAAAAAAAGTTCAAGTCCATAATTTTCTCAATTAAAACAAATAACAGATTATCAATTTTACACTTTTTAAAGAGTATAATAAAAGGTTAATTATTCATTTCAAAACATAAAGTAAGCAGAGAGAGCTATCAATTTGTCAATATAAGGTTTGGCTCATATTTACCAAGTCCATATAGTCATCGTGCCCCTATGACATCAGTACATTGTCGAGTCCACAACCTTATGAATAAACTCCATATTTAGTGTTGAAAGCAGGATTTTCATAGTCTGGATTATCCTTAAAATAGTGCAAGTAGAAAAACTCCATTTTGTCATAAACTTAGCAGAAAGATTAATAATAACATAGATATTAGGTAAGATTAAAACCACATTATCAAATTCTCTTCATGAAGAAATTTCAAATTTCAATCAAAGCACCAACAATCAAATTTTCAATCAAAATTTTGATATCAACTTTTCAGATTAAAAGGGTAAATTGGGGGGAAAATCCCTAAATATTGGATTTCAAACTCTAGCAAATACTTCCAGCAAACCTCCGATGATGGGAAGCAACAGAACATGGCTGATGATTGCTGGTGCTTTCGTCGCCGACTGGTGGGGAAGGAGGTGTAGACGAAGCTGAGGAGTATCGTTGCCGACTGGTGCAGAGGAAGGCCATGGTGGTGCCTTCTCCGCCGATGGATCTTGGCTTCTCCGTCGACTGGTGCAGAGGAATGGGAAAGCCGACTGGTGGCCAGAGTTGCCTGGAGTAAGGCCAACTGGTGGCTGCATTTGATGTACTCCTAAAAGCTTCGGCAACTGGTTTGATGTTCTCCCACGTCGCTTGGCACCTTCCATTTGAAGAAATCTGAAATTTTTTGAAATTATGTGAAACGGTGCGTTTGACCAATTGAATCAAGTTTGACCAAAATGCCCAATTTTGACTATGTATATTAAACAGAGTTGCTGTGAATTCGGGCTCTTTAACAAAACCCGATCAGGTGCGTTAGCACCCCTGTATATATATATATATATATTAATATACATACAACATATAAAAATTGGCCTTCAACGCGTGTTCTGCTTTTTTATGATATACTAAAATTAAAATATATGTTTTATGATATACTAATATTTTGAAACTAATTAATAGAAACTCATTGTTTACAATGGAAGATTTACTAAGAAATAGTAATATGTTGCTAAAACTAATTGTTAATGTTGCCAATTGTGGATGGCAAGACAACAATGGTGTGTTTAGAAAAATATTTTATCCAAAGCAAGATACTTCCTAAACTTAATGAAGTACTAGGTAAGAATAATTATACTCACTGCCATATTTGCTTGAAATTGTTTCAAACGCATTATCAAACAATCTTTAACTTATGTAATGCCGACTGGTGGCTGTGTTTGATGTCTTCCTAAAAGCTTCGGCACCTGGTTTGATGTTCTCCCACGTCACTTGGCACCTTTCATTTGAAGAAATCTGAAATTTTTTGAAATTATGTGAAATGGTGCATTTGACCAATTGAATCAAGTTTGACCAAAATACCCAATTTTGACCATGTATATTAAACAGAGTTGCTGTGAATTCTGGCTCTTTAACAAAACCCAATCGGGTGCGTTAGCACCCCTGTATATATATATATATATTAATATACATACAACATATAAAAATGGGCCTTCACCGTGTGTTTTGCTTTTTTATGATATAATATTTGGACACTAATTAATAGAAATTTATTATTTACAATGGAAGATTTACAAAGAAATGGTAATATGTTGCTAAAACTAATTGTTAATGTTGCCAATTGTGGGTGGCAAGACAACAATTGTGTGTTTAGCAAAATAACTATCGAAAGCAAGATACTTCCTAAACTTAATGAAGTATGTAAGAATAATTATACACGCTGCCATATTTGCTTGAAATTGTTTCAAACGCATTATCAAACAATCTTTAACTTATGTAATTTAACTATGGTTTTGGATGGGATGTAACCACACAAAGATTCATTACCACAAATGAAACATGGAAAAATTACATTAAGGTGAAATTTAATTTTTTTAAGAATTTATTGTATATTATGACTTGTATAGTTTTTGTAGTTTTATATGTTAACATAATTTTATAAGTTTTTATTTTTATTTTTTATTAGTCTAATCCAAACTAGAAACATCTTCACATAGACACTTTTGCTAACTTTGAGAATTTGAGAATCGGTATTGGAAATGGTATTGACAGTGAAAAAAACTCTATTAGGTTAGGAGATGATACTGATGCAAAAATTTATAGGCAGAATGAAAGTACATGTGTTAGGATAGATGACTATGTATATGAGGTGAATAATGAGGCATATAACCAAACTCAACTTGATCCAAATCATACCAAACACTTTCACATGGACATAATAAGTCACTAGTGTCTGAGTTTGGTCCAAATTGAGAAGTTTACATAGAGAACATTATTAAAAAAAATGAACTATAATGAAGTGTGAAAGGAATACTTGAACACTTGATCAGAACAATAGTCGAGTTTATCTTCTAGAAAAACTTTCTCATGGTCTGGTTTTATTTAAAAAAGTTGTCACTAAACTTCAAGGAATCTATAGCCTAATGAAGAAAAGAAAAATTGGAAATAGTCAAAAATAGAAGAATAATATCTGGAATGTCAAGGAGACTACACATTTGGATAATCATGTCGTTGCAAAGCGCTTGTGTTGATTAAAAAAAATGAAAATAAAATATGCATTCTTGAAGATGTCACCTAGAGTGCTCAAAGTGGATATCTTTCCATATAGAGTAAGCCTTAAAATAGTTTAAATATGTTAGCAATTTGGACATGATTAATAATTTTTTGTAATTAGTTTCGGTTATAGTTTGTTTAAGTGATTTTTTTCCTATGCTTATGTTGTTGACATTTTTTGCTATTTTGTTTAAATTGTAACATCCTAAAACTTAAATAGGAATCAGCAAGGTAATTAGAGTTAATTATGCTTAATAATAAAATTAATAACACAAAAAGTGTAAGAAAAATAATTATTAGTAAAATAATTATTTAAGTAGTTTTAAAATTAATCTTAAGGAACTAAAAAAATTTTAGAATTAAAATTTGTGAATTTGTATATTTAACTACAGTTAGTATAAGAAGAAAAATAAAAATAAATGAAAGTAAAATTAAAAATGACAAAAGAAAAGAAACAAATAATAAATAACAAATGACCATTTTGCCCTTGAAAATAAATAATTATGTGAAGAGATGGAAAGGGCAAAATTAGAATTTTGGGCAAAAAGTTGAATTAAGGTCTCAGCCTTCTTCCTCACACGGGCACTAGTTTCTTTCTTCCCCATTTTGGTTGCCGGCAAAGCTTTTGAGAGAAAAATGTTCAAATTTCTTCAAATCTTCTCCAAATCAACCTTAAAAATAGGTTATCCATATGTTTTAGAGCCCTCTAAACACTTTGGTAAGGTTTGTTTTAACCGAAAGTCACCATAAGCTTGAGTTTTTGGATATTTACCGAATTTCTTCTCTCCGAATTTTGAAAGATTCCGGCCACCTCTCGCCGAAATCTTTGTACCAAAAGCTTCATTTCTCACTCCTTTACATAACCCAAATGTTGGAATTAAAGATTAGTGAGCTAGGTTAAAGATTTGACAAAAAGGATTCAAAGGGGATTTTTGGATTTCTGGAGTAAGTGTGAAATTTTGGCTCCAATTGAAGGTAAATCATGTTCTTATGCTTAATTACATTGTATAATGATAAGCATTGTAGTATAGAGTTGGTGACTGGAAATTTAGGAAAATTTGTGATTGTTTGGAAAGTGTTTTGATGAAATTATGATGATAGATTATGAATTGTGATTGTAGTTAATGTAATAAATTACAATTAAGAGATATAGAGGAATTGTGAAGGATGATTTTATATTTGGTTGAGAGATAGTAATTTTAATTGGAAAATTTAAGTGGATGATGATATAAATTTAGTTGGAAATTTATTTGTGATGAAAATTAAGAATAAAAGTTTAGGTATTAACCTCTAAAAATCATTTGAGTAAAAATATAATTAATAAACCTACGTTATTAGGGAAAAAATTGCATAAGTATGAAAATAGGTAATAAAAATGGGGTTTTATTTTACATTACGGTAATGAAATATTTGGTAATATTATATTATTGTATTACTAGAGGAAGGAACTACTCCGGTCGAACGACAAAGAGCGACCATCCATGGATAGACGTTAACGCGGCGTTTCTGTGAGTGGGAACACATATATATATAAATATATATATATATGTGTAAATGCATGAATATATACATATATTTTATGGTTTTGCAATATATTCAAAGGTTATATGATTAAGAAATATATTTTGTGATTAAATAATTTTTACAGGTATATATATATAGATTGATATATATATTACATTGTTATTTCTTTTGGAATAAATACATACATATTTATACATATGTTTAAAAGAATGCTTTAATTATGAATTTAAAGTAAGTATTTATGAATGTGATTATTTTGTGTCAATTCATAAATGCATGGCACCTATGTGGTAACTACTTGGGCAATGAGTATGCCGCCGAGTAGGGTGTCACAAGGTTGGTGACTACTTGGGCGATGATTATGCCACCGGGTAGGGAGGTTTGATATTGGATATACTTGGGCGATGGTTTATACTGCCATATTATTTATACTTGTGCGATGGTTTATGCCGCCAAATGATTGGGCGATGGTTTATGCCGCCAGATTATTTATGCTTGAGCGATGGGTTATGCCGCCAAGCTGAGATTATGAATTGCATATATGTGTGAATATATGAAGGGACAATGGTTTTCACAGAAATGGTTATTACCCGCTCGATATATGATGATTTGTTCACATATATGTCTATGGCTTTTCATTGGGGATTTAATAGTTAGCTTACCCACCCGGTGTATATATGATGTGTTCGTATATATATGTTCTGTTGCTTTTCAGTGAACGTCCCTCATATATTTGGTTGCATTGATTATGTGTGCTATTTTATATTTCAAGACATTTTGACATAAACAAATATATTAATTATGTTAAATATATATGTACATATAAATATATGAATATTTTGGAAATTCGGAAATTTGAAAGACGAACTACTTTCCAAGGAGATTGCATGAACAAACCAATTTTTATATACGTTATGTATGGAAGAAAATATTATTTTCTTATTTAGTTTCTACTCACTGAGTATGCAAGTACTCTCCCCACCAAAAAAATTCTTAATTATGTTTCAGATAGTTTTTGGATTATTAGCCGTGCTACTGTTGCTAGTTAGTGCAGGAGCAGCGAGTTAGAGGTAGTAGTGGCATAGTTAGATTGTGCAAGTTTATATGTTAGTTGAGTAGCAAAATGTAATATGCTAGAGATATATTGTGTAATCCAATTTTACTATATATGTTATGGAGATTATGTATATGGGTGTATTTCTGAGAAGTTACTGGATTGTTATGAAATATTGTTTGGACGTGTAGGTACATGTAAATAATTTGGGGAATGTTATAAATACAGACAAAACTCTGCCGAAATTTCTATTAAAATTTCTAGCATTTAGGAGTTTGGGTTGTGGAACTGTTAATTATGTAGTTGTTGACTGCTTAGGGACTTAATCCGGGTTATTAAGTCCTGCAGGCATGACTTGGATAGTGCGGGTCCTGTCAACTTGGTATCATAGCAGTGTTATTAGGAGATGTTGTGAAGTTAGCATATAGTGTTGAAAGGTTGTGACTAATGGTAGAATGTAAATGTAATCGGTTGCTTGTGAATTAAGAAATGTATTTTTTTTTGTAGAATCATGTTCTCGAGAAGACGTGGTAGGCTCAGAAATAATGTGCCTGAGGCACCACCAGAAGAAGAATTTAGTACGGGTCCAGAAAGGAATACGGACGAGGTACACAGCTCTCAGCAGGAAGAGACTGCTCAACCTACAATGCAACAAACTATGGAAATGTTTGTTCAAGCATTGAATGCAGCAAATCGAGGAAGAGCTCAACCAGATAGTGATCCAACCCTCAAACAATTACGTTCTTTGGGGGCTACAACTTTTGAAGGAACCGGAAACCTAACTGATGCCAATAATTGGATGCAAAGGTTGGAGAAAATATTTACAATCTTAAGATGCATAGATGAACAAAAGTTATTGTATGATACTTTCTTACTGGATGGAGGAGCAAATCATTGGTGGACAGCAGTTCAAGGAAGAGTTACAAACCCTATGGAAATTACATGGGACATGTTTAAGGAAGTATTCTATGCTCAATTTTATCCTGTCAGTTATCAGGATGACAGAGTTAAGGAATTTATAGGGTTGAGACAAGGAAATATGACCGTAGAAGAATATGAGAACAAATTCTTAGAACTGTCTAGGTTTGCTCCATTTATGGTGGAAGATGAACACCAAAGGTGTAGAAAATTTGAAAATGGTTTGAATGATAACGTCGGGACACCTATAATAGCTTCTGGTTTTACAGAATTTGGAAGACTAGTGCAAGCTGCGGTAAATGTTGAGAAGTCCTTGAATCAAGAAAGGGCTAGAAAGGAAAAAGGACAAAAAAAGAAGTTTCCAAAATTTTTTAAAACTCTTTTTAAGAGTGATAGAACTCCAAAAAAGAGTGGTAGCGGTTCCAGATTTATGGAATCTGCTAGAAGAAGTTTTATGGGTAATAAAAATGGAAGACAAGAACAATTCTCTGAACAGGGCTCAGTACATTCTCGGTATGGAGGATTGGGTAGGACCCAAAGTTCAAGACATAGTTATGATGGTGGCTCAAGGATGGAAAGTGGATCCAGGACAGGGACAAATAGAGGATCCCAATTAAGTTAGGGAGTTCAGAGTGGTGTACCAGTGTGCAGACAATGTGGGAGACAGCATTATGGAGCTTGTTAGACAGCGGGGATGATATGTTACCAATGTGGACAGCGGGGACATATAAAAAATAATTGTCCTCAATTACAGCACGCAGGAAGTTCATACCAAAGAGCTTCTGGTTCAGGGTATGGTGGTGGAAATCAACCCCAATTTCAGAGAAGTTATAGCATTGGAGGAAACAGGGGACCACAACAGAATATGGGTGAACCTAGTAACAGACGTGGGGGACAACCAGGTAGACCCAGAAATCAAGGGAGATTGTATGCAATGGATCAGCAGGAAGCGCATACAACACCAGAAGTGATAGTAGGTACGATTTCTATTTTTGGCAATGATGCATATGTGCTGGTTGACCCTGGCTCTTCACATTCGTATGTTTCTAGAAATTTTGCTATATATTCATATAGAATGTTGGAACCTTTAAAGTGTAGTTTAGTGGTAGCTACACCACTGGGTGAATCTATGATAGCCAACAATGTTTATAGAAATTGTGAAGCGGTAATTGATGATCATGAGCTTAACTTAGATCTTATTCCTTTGGGTTTACAAGACTTTGATGCAATATTAGGAATGGATTGGTTAACCCAGCATCATGCTATGATGGATTGTGTTAATAAGGAAGTTGTTTTCAGGAGACCTAAGAAACCGGAAGTAATTTTTAAAGGAGTACGTCGGATGATGCCTCAAAGTATCATATCCTCAATGAGTGCTATGAGATTGTTAAAGAAAGGTTGTCAAGCATATCTTGCACATGTATTTCACACTAGAGAAGGTAGTGAAGAGTTTGATGAGATTCCAGTAGTAAGAGAATTTCCTTATGTATTTCCTGAGGATCTAACTAGTTTGCCTCCTTACCGAGAGATAGAGTTTAGCATTGATTTAATTCCAGGAGCAACACCAGAGTCTAAAGCACCATATAGAATGGTTCCATCTGAATTAAAAGAATTGAAAATACAATTACAAGATTTGGTAGATAAAGGATTTATCATACCAAGTGCTTCACCTTGGGGTGCACCAGTTCTATTTGTGAAAAAGAAAGATGGATTGATGAGATTATGTGTTGATTATCGGCAATTGAACAAAGTCACAATACGCAATAAATATCCATTACCACGTATAGATGACTTGTTTGATCAATTGCAGGGTGCCAAGGTATTCTCAAAAATTGATTTGAGATCAGGATACCACCAATTGAAAATTAAAGAATTAGATGTGCCAAAACTGCCTTCAGGACTCGATATGGAAATTACGAGTATCTAGTGATGCCATTTGGATTAACAAATGCCCCGGCAGTATTTATGGACTTGATGAATCGGGTATTTCAACCTTGTTTGGATCAATTTGTGGTTGTATTTATTGATGACATTCTAGTTTATTCTCGAAATAGTGAAGAACATGCTGAACATTTGAGGATAGTATTGCAGACATTAAGGGTAAGACAACTATATGCCAAACTAAGTAAATGTGAGTTTTGGTTGGACAAAGTAATATTTTTGGGACATGTTATATCCTCTGAAGGAATATATGTAGATCCTCAAAAAGTGGAAGCAGTACTTAATTGGGAATGACCTACGACGGTCACAGAAATTAGAAGCTTTCTTGGATTGGCTAGTTACTACAGAAGATTTATTGAAGGGTTCTCTAAGTTGTCAATTCCGTTGACTACATTGACAAGGAAGAATGTAAAATTTGAATGGACAGAAGATTGTGAGAAAAGCTTCCAAGAATTGAAAAAGAGGCTTACTACAGCACAAATTCTTACTTTGCCATCGGGTAGTGATGGATTTGAAATTTATTGTGATGCTTCATATCAAGGATTGGGGTGTGTTCTAATGCAGAATGGAAAAGTGATAGCTTATGCATCAAGGCAATTAAAAAGACATGAAGTAAATTAGCCTACCCATGATTTGGAATTGGCATCAGTCGTGTTTGCTCTAAAAATTTGGAGACACTATTTGTATGGTGAAACTTATCGGATTTATACCGATCATAAAAGCCTCAAGCATTTACTTACACAAAGGGATTTGAATCAAAGGAAAAGAAGATGGATTGAATTGATAAAGGATTATGACTGTGTAAATGATTATCATCCAGGAAAAGCTAATGTAGTGGCAGATGCTTTTAGTAGAAAGACTTCAGGTTCATTGGCACGAATTAAGATAGTCTATCTTCCATTGATAATGGAATTGAGATCTTTGAGAGTTGAATTGTCAGTTCAAATAGATTCGGCTTTATTGGCTAATATTCAAGTGAAACCAATATTGTTCGATCAAGTTAGAGATTATTAACCGTTGGATCCAAATTTAAGGAAGATAGCACAAGAAGTAAGTGAAGGAATCTGAACCGATCATTATATCGGGATGGATGAAATTTTGAGATTTCAAGGCCGATTATGTGTACCAAATATGATAGAGTTAAAGAATGAAATTTTGGAAGAGGCACACAGTTCAAGGATAGCTATGCATCCCGGTAGTACGAAGATGTATCGTATGCTCAAGGATCATTATTATTGGCCGGGATTGAAAAGAGACATAGAGAGCATGTGGCTAGGTGTTTGACATGTCAGCAAGTAAAAGCTAGTCATTTGAGGTCACTGGGAATGCTTCAACCACTTCCAGTACCAGAATGGAAATGGGAAGAGATAAACATGGATTTTGTAGTTGGGTTACCAAGGACACAAAATAGACATGATGTCATATGGGTAATAATTGATAGATTAACCAAATCGGCTCATTTCATACCAATCAAGGCTACTGACTCATTAAACAAGCTTGCTAAATTATTTGTGGATGAGATAGTCAGTATGCATGGGGCACCAAAGACGATTGTGTCAGATCGAGATCTCCGGTTTACATCTTGTTTTTGGTTAAGGTTACAGAAAGCTATGGGAACTAAGCTACATTTTAGTACCGCATTTCACCCACAAACAGATGGACAAGCCGAAAGGACTATCCAGACACTTGAAGATATGCTCAGGGCTTGTGTATTAGAATTCAAAGGGAATTGGGACTCATATATACCATTAATACAATTCGCCTACAACAACAATTTTCATTCAAGTATTGGGATGTCACCATTTAAAGTACTATATGGACGGAAATGTAGAACACCAATATGTTGGGATGAGGTGGGTGAACAGAAGATATATAATCATGACTGGATACAGTATTCTATAGAGAAGGTTAAAGTTATCCGAGAAAGACTTAAAACAGCACAAAGTCGGCAAAAGAGCTATGCTGATAGAAGAAGAAAAGACTTAGAATTTGGAGTTGGTGACTATGTGTTACTTAAAGTTTCTCCATGGAAAGGAATATTTCAGTTCAAGAACATGGGAAGCTAAGTCCAAGGTTTATCGGACTGTTTGAAATCGTTGAAAGAATTGGAGAGCTAGCGTATAGACTGTTACTTCCTACAGAGTTGTCAAGGATACATAATGTATTTCACGTGTCTATGCTTCGAAAGTATGTTCCAGATCAGTCTCATGTTATTGAAATTCCATTGGTTGAGATCAAAGAAGATCTATCATATGAGGAAGAACCGGAAGAGATAGTTGACGTAAAAGAACAAGTATTACGTACGAGAGTGATACCATGGGTGAAAGTACGATGGAGGAACCAAACAGTTCAAAAAGCAACATGGGAAAAAGAAGATGAGATGCTAATACAATACCCTCACTTGTTTAGGTAAATTTTCTAATTTCGAGGACGAAATTAAATAACGGGGTAAGAATTATAACATCCTAAAACTTAAATAGGGATTAGCAAAGTAATTAGAGTTAATTATGCTTAATAATATAATTAATAACACAAATAGTGTAAGAAAAATAATTATTAGTAAAATAATTATTTAAGTAGTTTTAAAATTAATCTTAAAGGAAATAAAAAATTTTAGAATTAAAATTTGTGAATTTGTATATTTAATTACAGTTAGTATAAGAAGAAAAATAAAAATAAAATGAAAGTAAAATTAAAAATGAGAAAATAAAATAAAATAACAAATGACCATTTTGCCCTTGAAAATAAATAATTATGTGAAGAGATGGAAAGGGCAAAATTGGAATTTTGGGCAAAAACTTGAATTAAGGTCTCAGCCTTCTTCACGTGGGCACTAGTTTCTTTCTTCCCTATTTTGGTTGCCAGCAAAGCTTTTGAGAGAAAAATGTTCAAATTTCTTCAAATCTTCTCCAAATCAACCTTAAAAATAGGTTATCCATAGGTTTTAGAGCCTTCTAAACAGTTTGGTGAGGTTTGTTTTAGCCGAAAACCACCATAAGCTTGAGTTTTTGGATATTTACGCAATTTCCTTCTCTCCAGATTTTGAGAGATTCTGGCCACCTCTCGCCGGAATCTTTGTACCAAAAGCTTCCTTTCTCACTCCTTTACAGAACCCAAGTGTTGGAATTAAAGATTAGTGAGCTAGGTTAAAGATTTGACAAAAAGGATTCAAAGGGGATTTTTGGATTTCTGGAGTAAGTGTGAAATTTTGGCTCCAATTGAAGGTAAATCATGTTTGTATGCTTAATTACATTGTATAATGATAAGCATTGTAGTATAGAGTTGGCGAATGGAAATTTAGGAAAATTTTTGATTGTTTGGAAAGTGTTTTGATGAAATTATGATGATAGATTATGAATTGTGATTGTAGTTAATGTAATAAATTATAATTAAAAGATATAGAGGAGTTGTGAATGATGATTTTATATTTGGTTGAGAGATAGTAATTTTAATTGGAAAATTTAAGTGGATGATAATATAAATTTAGTTGGAAATTTATTTGTGATGAAAATTAAGAATAAAAGTTTAGGTATTAACCTCTAAAAATCATTTGAGTAAAAATATAATTAATAAACCTACGTTATTAGGGAAAAAATTGCATAAGTATGAAAATAGGTAATAAAAATGGGGTTTTATTTTACATTACGGTAATGAAATATTTGGTAATATTATTTTATTGTATTACTAGAGGAAGGAACTACTCCGGTCGAACGACAAAGAGCGACCAACCGTGGATAGACGTTAACGCGGCGTTTCTATGAGTGGGAACACATATATATATATATATATGTAAATGCATGAATATATACATATATTTTATGGTTTTGCAATATATTCAAAGGTTATATGATTAAGAAATATATTTTGTGATTAAATAATTTTTACAGGTATATATATATAGATTAATATATATATTACATTGTTATTTCTTTTGGAATAAATACATACATATTTATACATATGTTTAAAAGAATGCTTTAATTATGAATTTAAAGTAAGTATTTATGAATGTGATTATTTTGTGTGAATTCATAAATGCATGGCACCTATATGGTGACTACTTGGGTGATGAGTATGCCGCTGAGTAGGGTGTAACAAGGTTGGTGACTACTTGGGCGATGATTATGCCGCCGGGTAGGGAGGTTTGATATTGGATATACTTGGGCGATGGTTTATGTCGCCAAGTGATTGGGCGATGGTTTATACCTCCAGATTATTTATACTTGTGCGATGGGTTATGCCGCCAAGCAGAGATTATGAATTGCATATATGTGTGAATATATGAAGGGACAATGGTTTACACAGAAATGGTTATTACCCGCTCGGTATATGATGATTTGTTCACATATATATCTATGGCTTTTCACTGGGAATTTAATAGTTAGCTTACCCGCCCGGTATATATATGATGTGTTCGTATATATATGTTCTGTGGCTTTTCACTAAACGTCCCTCATATATTTGGTTGCATTGATTGTGTGTGCTATTTTATATTTCAAGACATTTTGACATAAACAAATATATTAATTATGTTAAATATATATGTACATATAAATATATGAATATTTTGGAAATTCGAAAATTTGAAAGGCGAACTACTTTCCAAGGAGATTGCAAAAAACAAACCAATTTTTATATACGTTATGTATGGAAGAAAATATTATTTTCTTATTTAGTTTCTATTCACCGAGTATGCAAGTACTCACCCCACCAAAAAAATTCTTAATTATGTTTCAGGTAGTTCTTGGATTATTAGTCGTGCTACTGTTGCTAGTTAGTGCAGGAGGAGCGAGTTAGAGGTAGTAGTGGCATAGTTAGATTGTGCAAGTTTATATGTTAGTTGAGTAGCAAACTGTAATATGCTAGAGATATATTGTGTAATCCAATTTTAATATATATATTATGGAGATTATGTATATGGGTGTATTTCTGAGAAATTACTAGATTGTTGTGAAATATTGTCTGGACGTGCAGGTACATGTAAATAATTTGGAGAATGTTATAAATACAGACAAAACTTTGCCGAAATTTCTATTAAAATTTCTGGCATTTAGGAGTTTGGGTTGTGGAACTGTTAATTATGTAGTTGTTGACTGCTTAGGGACTTAATCCGGGTGATTAAGTCCTACAGGCACGACTTGGGTAGTGCGGGTCCTGTCATAAATTGTTTTTATGTATTGAATTTTTTATTATATAATATTTTTTTCCTTGATATTATTTTTTTTATTGCATTTTATATTTCCTAATAATATTATAAGTTAAATTTTTGATCAATGAGAAGAGGAAATGGTACGAAAAAAGTAGCAGGAGGAAGAGTTACACAAAAAGACAAAGAATTTTATGAAACCGTTTCATTAGTATTGTTGGTAATTCAAACAATACTTGAGTGTTGAATGCATTGATGATCAGCATATGTGGTGAATAGATTGAGCATCTGCTGGCTCGGCGATCAATCACTGCTAAATGGTATAATTATTTACATAAAGTAGTGGAAGAAGATTCTCAATACTTTCAACAATTCTATATGATGTATCCTGATGTGTTTTTAATGCTATATAATATTATTAGAGAAATAAAAAATTTGCAGGATATAAAATTAATTTGCATTGAAGAAATGCTTTCAACATCTTTACCTACTAAAGGTCAAAAATTTTGATATCGTATGACTTACAAGACGTTTATCAATCGCATTTACATAGGTTAAAACTTTAACAAAATTTTGAAGGCTTTGAATACAATAGCTCTAGATATGATGGTTAAACAAAAATTAGTAGTGCCAAGTGAAATAAGAGAAAGTACAAGATTTTAACCTTACTTCAAGGTAAGTAAAATGTATTAGCAACTTGTAACTTTGGTTTTGAGTTCATATATGTGCTTAGAGAATGGGAAGGTCCAGGTCATTATTCAAAATTGTTATATGATGCTTTATCAACGAGGAATTGACTTAAAGTGCCACAAGATATATATATATATATATATATATATATATTTTCTTATGTATATTTCTGAATACATATTAATTTTTCCAAAAATAATATTAAGTTAATTTATTAACATCTTATATATTTAGGTAAATATTTTTTTATGGATCGTGGATTTCCAAATTGTCGACAATTTCTAGCTTCATTTTGAACGGTTTGATACTATTTGCAAGATTTTTCTAATCAAGATTGCCATCTAGAAATTACAGCCGAGGTGTTCAATCTCCATCACTCTTCCTTAAAAAATGTAACTGAGAGGATATTTAGTATATTCAAGTCGAGATTCACAATTTAAGCTTGCACCTCCATTGCTATTTAATACACAAAGAGAGCTAGTTTTAACTTGTAAAGGTTTGCATAATTTTCTTCGCAAAGAATATTGTTCTAATGAGTTTCTTGTATAGCCAAATAATGAATTTCCATAATCTTTATTAATATAATAAACTGTAGAGAATAAATTTGAATAGGCATTTGAAAGTCAAGACCAACAACGCAATAATGCCAATAAATGGATAAGTATAATATCTTCAAATATGTGGAAAAATGCTTGAAACTAAAGAAATCAAAAGAATGAACAATGCGTTTTATTTATTTATTTCTTTTGCATATGATAATAAATAATGGATATGGTACAAGACTTTTGATATATTTCAAATTTATTCTGATATTAGTTAATCTTTTTTGTGTTTTTTTCATCATATTTTTCAATTTTTTAAATCTTTCTTTGCTTGGATCAATGATATTAGAAAAGTTTGATATCCATGCATATATTTGTTTGCCTTAGAAGTTTGTTAATTTGTCCAACATCATAAGTGTTAAACTATGCATATGGTATAGTTTTTCTACTAAAATGTATTATATTTTTCAGCAAAATATTAATTATATTGAAAAAAAAAAAAATCATTAGAGGTACATCATATAAGATATATGTGCGTATATAATATATCTGTACATACATATATATATACACATATGGTTGTTCTGTTGGGAACATGCTCCATATAAAGTGGGAAATAGAGATGGAAAATTCGTGCCGAATTGCCCCAGTATTGCCCCTCGCCATTAGATATTTGGGCAACAATGCAAAAAAATTTGCCTAAAGTCGGAGATGAAAAATATAGTATATGCCTTATAGTAATCCCATATATATTATATGTTTATTTCACCAAAAATATATATATATATTATATGTTTAAAAACAATTTTTTATACATTTCAATTATAAGTTTTATGTTTTTTTTTTTCCTCATATTTTTCTTTTGTTTAAAATGTAAATAATAATATTTAAAAAAATTAAGACTTTCAACATTTTTTATAAATTAATTTTTTTTTTAAATAAATGGAAAAACAAGGCGCAGAATGAAGATATCTTCCCTGACTCAAGGAATTTCCGCCCCGCCTCCTCTCCACCACAAACGGAGAATGGAATGAGGACAAGATGAAAAAACCTCACAGGGCAGGTATAGTAAGAGAGAGACCGCCACGTGCCAAATCTGCCCCATTGCCATCCATAATGGGAAAGTGTTGATATGTCAAATGCTGAAAGTGGTAACTCAACTAACATTTTAATTTTAAAATCTAATTGAAGAAGTAGTAACTTTAATATTTATCACATTATTCGATGTACAACATAAATTGTGAACTAAATTCCTAATAGATTAAAGAAATATATATATATATATATATATATATATTCTCTACAAAAGTTAGAATGAAATAAAATGCATTGAGATTCCTAAATAGGATGTGAAATAATGCATATTAGAAACGGGTCTCATATCAACCAAACTCTGTGTAACACCTTGCAAAGGAATATATTGTTTGGATTCCTTTTAATTAAAATTAAAATTAAAAATTAAAAAGTAAAATTTATTCCTTAAAAAAAAAAAAAAAAAAAAAAGGTATGATTTGAGCTGATCAAAGCCATTTGATACATCCATCGCCGAATCAAACTATACTCGTACAATTAATATATATATATATATATATATATATATATCTACAACTTTTTCCAAATCACCATTGTATTATGACACATGTTTTAGGATAATGGTTTTGGTCCCATTTAAAATATTATATGTTTTCATGATATTTTTAATTTAAATTTAATTTTTAATTAAATTTATTATCTCTTTATTTAAATTTAATTTTGATAAATTTGATTATCAAATATTATATTATACGATATAATTAATTTTTTTATAAAATAAAATTAAGATAACAGTTACATCTGTTAAAATTTTATTTTTACTTTTAAATTTAAAATATTAATTGATTTGAATTTCTATTATTTATACGAATAAATTTTATAAAGGCCCAAAGAGAGATTCAATATTATTTTGAAAGAATATGTAAAAATGCAGAGAGTGAAAATATAAAAGAAAATTTTCATTCTTTAATATTTTATATTTTTTTTCTGAGATACAGTAGAATCCACATTATATCATACTACCTGAGAATAATCTTGGAAGATCTCGCAGATTCGGTGGTAGATCCAAATAGCAAATTCAGCAGTAGATTGTGATTCCTGTAGCAGTTCTAATGGTAAATTGTGATTATAGCAGCAGACCCAGTTATCACAACAAAAAATCTGGTTTACAGCGACAACGGCCTTTCGTGATTGAAAGCTGTTTTTTCGACGCTAAATCCATTTAATTACGCAAAACATGTCGTAATAGCTCCGTGACAATAGGTGCGTCACTGAAAGTCCCTAGCTACGAAAAAAGTGTCGATTCATGATTGATGGCGAATTTCAAAATTTTGAAATTTTTCGCGACTGACTGTGTCACATTCAGTCACGAAAACTATTGTAACTGAAATCCCATGTTTTCATTACTAAAACTGCTACTTTCGTGGCTGAAGGATGTCAATCAGTTACGAAAACTGTCGTGTCTATTTCATGCAGTAGTCACAACATGGTTGTCATGACTAATTCAAAGTGTTTTAGTCACATTTTTTATGTCTGTGACTAAATTGTCCTAAAATTAGACACGAAAACTTTCGTGGCTAAATGTATGATATATTAGCCACAATAGTCATTTTCGTGTCCAAATTTGTAATTTTTTGTCACACATCATATTCATTAGCCACATAATTTATAAATAACTGATGTTCTGGAAACTTTACTAGTCTCATATTAACAAGTTACTCACATGTTGAAATAAAACATATCTATGTTCCAAATCGCATCCACAACCAACAAACAAAAACTAAATGAATGAATTCTTAACAAAATATTATGCTTTACTTATAACAAATCATCCCAAAATATTACTATATATCCACAAAATATATATAAGTATAAAATTTTAGCAATCAGTTTCTCATTTCCTAATCACAACATGTGCAAGTTAAAATGTTAGCACTTAACATTTTCAAAAAATATATATTAACAATTGGCCTTCAAACTACTATTTACTGCTATCTCAAAAGTAAGGTACCAACTTGCATACCACAATCATTCTGAGTCCAAGCTAAGGGAACCTGCACATCAGTCAAGCAGAAAGCACCAACACAATTTCAGATACATACATTATGTAAGGCTCATTAACACAATATCAGCTTTTTGCATTGCTGCCTCCTCTCTCTTTCATGCCTCTTCAGCTTCTCTTAAAGCGTTTTGAACCCTGCATGATTGAGATATTTGGGGCTTCGCACCTTCACCTAATCCACATACATAGATAGATTTTGGCAGCAAAACCATATCAAAGAGTTCATCCTCCCCTACTTCAATGTCACATTCCTCCTATGTCTCCTTCTCAATGGGTCTTCTGATCTTAAGCACTCCTAAAATGAGTTCCACGAGTATAATGAACCAAGGAATAGGAGGGCATACCATTTTTTCCATAACCAGCAGTTACTTTCAAAAGACCACTAAGGTCAATGCATCCATGATCGTCCACCAATGGAAAAAAATGTTTTTTTTCTCAAGATTAAATTGTATATAACTTCACTTCAGAGAAGGTACAACACAGGCATTATTTAATATGTTACAATCAATCAATGTAATCATCTATTACCCCACCACAGCCACATGAACTTCATATACCACCACCACATTGTTTACGATTTTATAATCACTTATAATGATGTCTCCATCTTCCATTTAATGTGAGATTCTCTCCATACTTCTAGAACACTTGATTAGTTGTACTTTTCAATATTTACAATTATCTATCAAACATAATCGTAGACAAAAAATGTAAAAGGATTATCACCTTATGCATCAAACCTAAATGATCTTGCACATAAAAACCCTCCATGTTCAACTGAACATCCAAGCCTTTTCTCACATGATTACCATATGCATCAAACGTCTGAGGAAACAAACTAAATTGTTAGAAAGCATAAAAACAACTACAACATTACAGCGACCAAGTTTCCATTACTCAACCAACATTTATGCAGTTATGCTCTAAAAGTCATTTACTACACAAAAATAGATCTTATATTCAAATTATAATAACATGGACTACTGTTTGACCTTGAGTAGCAAAAGAGTCAAATATACCTCTAAGTTTAGCTCCTTAACCATGCAACCTGGAAGCAGTTGGCTTTCTAGGACTGAGGGTTGGGCTTTGACATGCTATAAACATCCAGGAGTAACTAGTACAAGGAATATAACTTAGACAAATATTCACTATATTGCAAAACAAATAACAATTTCTTTAGCATATAAACCTTGAATACCTTTGTGCAATGAAGGTTTTACACGTATTGAATACATGTGCATTTTCTTATTATGAACATCTTCAGCTGCATTATAAAAACTAACTTCCATAGACATTTCTAAATTACTTTTGAAAATATACTTCTGATCCAATCTCTTTGAAGCAATGGACGATGCATAATTCACATGCCTAACAACTGCACTAGTGGCTTGTCTTGAAGAGACATCTTGAAACAAAAGAGTTGTGGCTTGTCTTGTCACTAGTGGCACATGATATAAAAACTGCACTTGCATGTTACTGGAGAATGTAAAATTAACAGCATATCTACAAAATTAACGACTTCTCCATCAATATTAACAAGAGGGCCCCCGGAATTCCCCTACATTATAAAGAAAAACCAAGAGATTACTTAAGCTACGAACATGGTTCGAATAGTACTCTTATCTACTGTGAGAAAGAGTTAGAGAGAGAGTTACTGGATTAATTGCACAATCTATCTGTAAATACTCTCTCCTCATTCCGCCAACACCCAAATCACTACTTTTACGGTCAACACAACTACATAAAAAGGAGGCAAAATAAAAGTAAGAGAAAGAACCCTCAATCTTTACCAAAAATGTGTCGTACCTCAGACTTGCTATCCTAGCAAGTGCTGCAGTAAGTATTTACCACTCAACATCTAATGCTAGGATGGAAAAATTTATTTTCATATTGGACCAACCAAGTATTCAACAGTGACATGTCAAATCTTTAATGAAAATAATTGATGAGACACCCAGATCTGTGTGGACTCTCCTAAAGTATCTTGAATCATTTTTAACATGCATTGTGATCAATTACATAATAAGTGGAATATAATTCAACAAATAGATATCAAAACCAAACTTCACTATTGATTAATTTACCACTTTGAATTGATCAGCTTTCTTTCTAAACTATTGGGATGACAAACAAGTAAAAAGGAATAAACAATTTATTCATCCTTAAGTCAAATAAAGATCCAAGGCTACCTTACGTATACTCATGCTTCCAATACACATTTCTACACGTTTTGAACTATGAGTCTAACTGGCTACCTTACTATACCAGCGGTGACAGTATTCTGAAGTGAAAGTGGACAGCCCATTGCTAGCACCCAATCCCCAAGTTGAAGCTTTGTTGAAGAGCCAAGTTTGGCAGTTGGAAGTAGGGTTTTGGAATTGATTTTAACAATAGCAATATCAGAATGTAAATCAACATTCATCACTAAACCGACAAATGTTCTACCATCCTACAAAGTTATATCAACCTGCAACAATATTCATGCTTGAAAATCATACACATATAATATAACCATAAGTATGGAATTTTCATAATGTGAAAAGTAAATTATACTTCCATAAAACAATTTTATCATATCATGCAGCATTCATAAGTTCTTATCATTCCTACATCTTTTCCAAACTTAAAAAGTAGCAAAGATAAAGTCTACTAATTCGTATTGAAGTAGACTTATTATGATAATCCTTGTATCCTTAGAAAAAAAAAGATGTAGTTTCAGCAGAATAAAACTGGGAGTTCTTTAATGATGAAAAAAGTCAACATAGTCATATAACACTAACCTTTCCTTTAGACGAAAGTCGTAATCCATGAAAATCAACTACAACATGAGCACATGTCAAAATGGTACCATCTTTGTCAATAAGAGTTCCAGAAACTATACCCTTACCACCAACGGCCCCAAATTTATCTATAAATAAAGCCAATTGATAAAAAACCCAAAATCAATATGCAAAAACTACTGAAGAAAAATATTAACATGTATACCCTTAGGAATAGATATATTCACTACAGCAGGACCAACACAAGTAGCTGCATTTGCAATAATATTTCTGCCCAAGCATCCACAACATGGTTTTGTGCTATCTTTAGGAACCCCTGAATCTCTTTTTACATCTGATGGCGAGATCAGAGCCTCTCTATATGAAAATAAAGGAAGCACTCCTACTGAAGCTCAAATCAATTAAAAAAGCACTCCTCTGCATTCAACGCACAAAGCCAGAAGTCGACGGCAGTGGTCTTTTAGCGATGGGGATTTCCGCTTTTCTGCCCAACAACGCTTTATCTGTTTCGCCGGGGATTTGGGTTTGGCTAGCCGGGACATTGGGTGCTTGTGGAAAGGCAGCCACTATTAGTAAGATACACCAAAGGCCACACCAGACCGTTTTAGATGAAGGGCTCGAGCAAAAATTGAAAAACACAATGCCGTTTTGGTCAATTTTTTTTAATGTAAAAAAAAATTATTATGTCACAAAATTAATTTTGTGACCGTATGTATTTCATCAGTTGACCAGTCAAACTCAAAGTATTTAGTCACGAAGATGAAAAATTTATCACAATAGGTTTGAAACTTTTGGTGAGAAAATTTTCCCTCGAAAAATTAACCCATTAGTTATGTAAACATGTTACAATTTTAGATTTCGTAACTGAAAATATTAAATTTTTAAAATAGTCACGAATTTTTTTTTTCGAAACTGAAAGGGTATCTTTAATCACGAAAATTAATTTGTAACTTCAATTTTCGTTGCTGTAGCCCAAATTTCTTGTAGTGTGTAGATATTGGTTTCATTAGCAGATCCGATAGCATAATGTAGATATGGAGTGTAGCATATTTATGGAGTTGACTAGTAAATCACACATGAAATCCAGAAATACCGATATATATTTGCACTCTGAGGTATTTAATTCAAGTCATAAAAGATTCATTAGCATATATTTCATATGGATTCTTGCTTCTACAATATGTGTGTATATATATATATATTTTTTTTTTCTCCTTCAATTGGTATCAGAGCGTCCATATGTATATATGTGAATCTGTGCACAATGTATGATGTATGTAGATATACATATGACACTTAGATTTATATTTTGTCATATCATATTTATTTGATATGTTAATATTATAATATTTGTTCATAATGATATTTGATTGTAAATGTTTTAGCCTTAGTCCATGGTTATATTTTTGCATGTATTTTACTAGATTAGTAACAGGGAGACTAGTCATAAAATAAAGTTTTCTCTTTGAATTTTTTTTTAATTTACATTTTTTTGAAAATAATGTAATTTTGTACAAATATAAACCTGTAAAACGCGCGATCCTCACTGTTAGGACAACTGGCGACAAACCAGACAAATTTTTGACCATCACAAGCAAATGGAGGACTCAATGGCAAACATTATGGGTGGCATAACATTGACTGAAAAAGGCGAACGCGCTTTCACACTTCGCAGAAAATTTCTGAGATGGGATTCAATCTCTTGGCTTTTTGAAGTGCGTGTAGATGTGTGTACTGTCTGATCGGTTTGACATTTTGGCAGTAGCTTTCTTCGTGGGTTCTTTATCTGTCTATAAAATTACAAGTTCATATAATAAGTATAAGACATTTGGTGATAGTTTTGGTGATGGAGGTCAATATGGGATTTGTTAGGGGTTTGTGCTTTTGAGCTTAAAACCTAGAAAATCAGTTTTAGCTTGGCCCATAATCTATGGACTTGCAAGACCAAAAGAAAAGAAGAAATACAGGCCATAATATCAATATGGGTTTTGTAGATCAAAATTGGTTTTGTAATTTTTTTTAATATACTATGGATTTGATTTTAATTAATGTTTTATGGATAGTTTAAATTATATGCTTTTAACATTTTTTATGTGATGACATGTCATATATAATAAGTGGTGCCATATGAGATCGCATCAATTACATGTACGAAATAATTATTATGATTTGTGAATCTAGATTAATAATTATTATATATAGATATCATTGGTTTTCCAATAATTCAAAAAATCAAATTTTTTTAAAATATTGAATGTATAAAGGTTTTAAATTGAATCATTTTTCCTTTTTTAAAACCTACCAGCTCCATTGTGGTACCAATAATAAAATGATCATGTGATGCCCAAACAGATAAATTTGGTTAGATTTAATTGAGTTGGACCTTAATACATTCCAAAATTTTAATACGATTGTTTGGCCCAACGTTGACAATTCTTAAATAGTAAAGATAAATTTTGAAATTAAACAATAGTTACTTCATTCAAACTGGATTTTATTATTACTTACCAAACGAGGCTATGTTAATTTCATCAAGGGCTCAAAGTTATTAAAAACAATGGTTGATAGTCTAATAAGGTGGTATAAATTTGAGTGGAGTTTTAAAATGTTATATGGGAAGGTTTTGTCCAATGAGGTTGGGACTTAAATACATTTGTTTGTGACATCCCAATCTTTCTTGAGAACTAACCTAGAAGGAATTTTTTTAGTTTTATTCCATATTCGAATTTGGTTTGTTATAGATGTCTTGTCCAACGTAAGCATTTATAATGGAAACTAAATTATTATTATTTTCAATAAGTATAAAGTTCTTTGTGGATTTTATTAAAAGTATGCTTATTGAGTTTTACTTTAATTTAATATAAATGTGCATTTTTTTTTTCCAGAAAATGACGTATTTTAGCCCTTTTGCAACCATTTTGAGTAAAAAAATCTAAGGATGAAAGCAATTACAACGATTGGAAAACAAATTCGTTTATTGTATTGAAGTATGAGAAATCAAATATGTTTTTATCACCCCTAAACCCATTCAACCTACAGCAAATGCCACTTTCAAGTTAAAAATGATTATTCCAACTAGCAAGATGTGGATATTTCAGTTTACTGCTATGTTCAAACCAGTCTTGATAGCCATTTAAAGCCACAGGTATCCAGTCTCAAAAGTGGAGCAGAAATTATCCAAGCTTTTAATGGGATGTTTGCATAATCTAGCAGTGCATAAAGGCAATCACAACATTAGCACTGACAAACACCAAAATATTTTGCATAGTTTTGTGTGAGAAGTGATTGTGGGTGAGAAAGGAGTACGAGTTAAATAAGGGTGTAGAAGAATAGATTATCCGGTTGATAAAAAATCTAGCATGTTTAAAGGATTGTGGGTGAGAAAGGGGTACGAGTTAAATAAAAGTGTGGAATAATAGATTATCCGGTAAATAAAAAATCTAACTTGTTTTATTAAATCGGTTATTTAACAATAAATAATTAGATTGCATTTAATTTAAAAATTGAGAACCAATAATATGATTAGTTTTATTGGTGAAACTGGTCCAAACAAAATATATATATANTTTATTTTAGTTTTTGTTTTAATTAATATTTATAATAGTTTTTATTATTTAGTTAAAATAATTAGTTATTACAGATACATTATTTTAATGAATTTTTTTTTTCTAAAATCTTAGAAATTTTAATAATTTTTTTTGAATATTTTACAAAATTAAAAAGTCAAAATTTAAAGTTTCAAAAATCAAAAATCAAAAATTCTAAAACCCAAAATTTACCAATCAAAATTCAAATTCAATTGAAAATTGATCATCTAATTCCATCTAAACTAATCATTATTAGATAGAATTTAATATTAAAATCATAAATTGAAAAATTATCAAACTAATTAATAATTTAATTAAACTAGCTATTGCAAAATATGTCGATTTTAAACTAACATATACACTAGTTAGGTAGACACCGATTTTGTTTGATTAAATTTTTACATTTTTTATAAATCGAATTAAACCATAAATAAATAAATCAATCAAATCAAATGAATTGATTATTGTTAGTACTGCATTATTATATTATTTTTAATAATATTTTTTAAAAATATTATTATTTTTTAATAATTTATATTTAAATTAAATAATTGAAAAACTAACAAATAACGATAATTAATAAAAAATTAAAAAATGAAATATATTCATAGTCAATTTAATTCCAATTAATTTGAATTAAAAATTAATTAAACTAAATCAAATATATATAGATTATAAATCAAATTGAACATAGTATAAAAAAAAATTCAAATCAAATCAAATTAAACCGGATGGAATGATTAAATTGATTTGATTGGTCTCGATAGATTTGTGTACAACGGTATGAGTTGGGTGATTCCATCCGTTAATGGAACCGAATTCGAAGCCTGTCTGACTCTGATAGACGACAAGTCGACAAGTATCAAATGGCCTTATTGGGGATGGGGACTCGTCTTCAAACTGTCCGACTCTGACCCCTAACTATCAAGTTTTACGCTTTTTAAAGAAAAGTGGATTTCTTACGTCTGTTCCAGTCCAAAATAAAATCTTTCAAAGGTGGACAAAAAAAATAATTATTTTTTTTTTGGGTAAACGGACAAAAAAATTGATTAATTCAATCAAAGTGATGATGGGAAAATTACAGTAACATCTCTTATATTTCATGGAGTTCTGTATATGCGTTTTTTCATATTCTAAAAATTACAGAAATCCTTGCTTTGTATTTTAGTTTGGGTTAACAATTTTTTTAGGCTTTTTCAGTTTGGTTTCAGTTTCAATCTAGCCTCTCATTTTTTAAAATTTTCAATTTTAATTCTGGTTTCAATATAAAATCTTTCCCTTTTCAATTTTTTCAGTTAAGTTTTTCAATTGCAGTGTTATTTCAACTTATAGTAGAATTTTTTTTTTTCAGTTATAATGTAATGGCAATCTAGCTCATTTTATAATTGACTAGATAAGAATAAAATTGATAGATTATAGTTTGGGTTTAGGTTTAGGTTTAGGTTAAAAAGTACAAAAATTCTTACTTTGTATTTTAGTTTGGATTAACAATATTTTTAGGCTTTTTCAGTTTGTTTTCAGTTTCAATCTAGCTTTTCAACTTTTAAAATTTTCAATATG
>QANX01001650.1:521-20329 GCA_003254975.1 Ochetophila trinervis
CCCGCCCTATAGCACCTCTAGATAACAATTGTATCTAGCAACACTAATTAGAAGGCAAAGAATGAAATTGAAATTCGCCACAAAGTAAATACCTTTGATAAGAAGATCAATTCCCAAATGCAACAAGTAGAAGAAGAACTATCCTCACTTGGAACACACAAGTCTTGTTGAAATCAAGAAAAGATTCTATTTAATCAATAATCAAAGTTGTCTCTTACAAGATAGTAACCTCCCCTTTATATAGATATTAGGGTTAGGTTAAGAATCAATCTAGACCATAAAATAATTAGGAATGTAATCCTAAGGCTAAAAACTAACCCTAAATAAATATAATCCGAAAATAGAAATAATTACAAAACTGCCATTATAATCTGGAAATAGCAATAATTACAAAACTGCCATTATAATCCGAAAATAGCTAAATTACGAAACTGCCATTGTAATCCGAAAATAGCTAAAATTACTTCGTTTCGCCTTTGCCACTCCCGAGCAGCATTGCCACCTTCATTCTTTGCTTGGACATCATGCTTAAATCATCATCTTTTGCTCCAATGGTAGAATATGGCTCTATGATGCCCGCATCATCATCTTTTGCTCCAATGGTAGAATATGGCACTATGATGCCCGTATCAACTATCCTCACTTGGAACACACAAGTCTTGTTGAAAACAAGAATAGATTCTATTTAATCAATAATCCAAGTTGTCTCTTACAAGCTAGTAACCCCCCTTTATATAGAGACTAGGGTTAGGTTAACAATCAATCTAGACCATAAAATAATTAGGAAAGTAATCCTAAGGCTGAAAACTAACCCTAATTAAATAAAATACGAAAATATCAAATATTACAAAACTGCCATTATAATCTGGAAATAGCAATAATTACGAAACTGCCATTATAATCCGAAAATAGCTAAATTACTAAACTGCCATTGAAATCCGAAAATGGCTAAAATTATGTCGTTTCGTCTTTGCAACTCCCGAGCAGCATTACCACCTTCATTCCTTGCTTGGACATCATGCTTAAATCATCATTATGCCTCATAAAAGTGTTTGGATCATGTGGTTACTTGAATCGATCTTCATCAATTATTCTCTTCACAAGTCCAAGCATTCCCGCTTTGATCTTCTTAGTTCGAGAACGCGTCACTGGACCACTTGGCAGCACAATGTCTTCACCACGAACATCCATGCTAGAAGAGCGCTCGATGCCCACATCAGTAGGGATTTTCCAGTAACACTTGGAGGCATAACAAAGGATGGTTCATAAGCCTAAGACCTGGGACCATTGGATCATTCAACTAGTTGGAGAATGTCTTTGCTGCTCAGGTCTTAGGGCTGGTTCGGTGAAAAAGCCACCTTCTCACCTTTCTTTAATCGTGCAAAAAGAGAATGAATCACTAAAACCATATTTTTTCAAAGATTCAACGAAGCCATGATGCAAAAATTAGTAGAAGCCATGATGCATATCTTAGCTTAGGATATTATTGATTCACGCATAAATCTTAATAGAAAAGAAGGCCAAGTCAGAAGCGAAGTCAAGCAGGATGAAACTGGAATAGAATGAGGTCCACGGGGTCTAACAAGGATATTTGAAAGATATACATCCCTTGCTTACGTAGAGGAGCTAATACGAATCAAAGGTCATGATTCATTGAAGAGGCCAAATTTGATATTGACCTGACTAAATGGAAGGAACCAAAACAAATTTTGTCAATATCATAGTGATTTTGGGCATAGCACGTATAATTGTTTTGAGTTTAAATAAGAAATTGAAATCTCATTCGACAAAGCTAGATTAAAGAGTTTGTTTAAGTCACCTTCCTAAAAACTTGTGAGTCAAAGACAATGTAACTTAAATACTTCACTCATGCAGCTCATACAAATGATTGGAAAATGAAGCATATGAAATGATATAATATGTGGTGTAAATATTTTGAAGCATTGTATATCATTTTCTATATCAATGGAAAACAATCTTCAGAAAAAAAAAAAAAAAACTCTTAGACAAAAGTTAGCTCACATGAGATTAGGGTCTGGTTGGCTCCATGAGCTTGAGCTAAGATTCAAACAGGAGAAAAAACTTAGCAAAATTTGACCAAAACACAGGCTCAACTCAGGTCCAATTAGGGGCTCAATGATTTCTTGAGCTGGGCCATAAGCTCAACTTGAGGTTGAATGGCACCTTGAATGAGCATCAGATCTACTTAGCACTAGCCAACTGAGATTATGTCTAAATCATGACAAACAGAGGTATGAGCATATCCTAACTAACAGAGGTGTGAGTCATATCTTGACTGGTGGAGGATTGTCCAAGAGTTAAAGAGCTCCCACAGAAAATGCTTAGCTCATATTCGTCTGGGAGCTAGCTAGCGGGATCCGTGAATTGGATCTCAAATTTGACTAAAAGCTGAAAAGCTCCCAGAGATCTCAACTCTTAAAGTTCACTCGGGTCCTTACAACAGAGTGAACTTCCATTTGAACCCTTGGAGTTCACTCTGGTCTTTGTGATGAGGTGAACTTCCATATGAACCCTCAGAGTTCACCTTGAGTCTTTGCGACCGGTGAACTGCCATTTGAATTCTTGGAGTTCTCTCGGGTCCTTGCGACCGAGAGAACTTCCATATGAACTTGATAAGCATAAAATATTAATTTTTTATGCCACTTTTTATATTAAATTTAAGCTAGTTTATGAATAATTGTTAATGAAAAATACTTAATTACTATATTTTTCTATTTTCAGTAAAAGAAAGATAAATGCTGGAATTATTGTGTTTTTGTGCAACTTTTACTGAGAAAATCATATCTGGAGCTACACTTTGAGGTTTTGTGTGATTCTAGTTCAAAATGATTCCTGATTCACTATGATTTCATGCTATAAAGTTTCATTACAATTGGTTTGGCCAATCAGTGCCAGTTTGATTTACAAAATTAATATTTCCAATAGTTGCGGCAGACTTACACAATCTCGAGAAAATTAGAATTTGAGTGTCTTAACGATGTCCAATTTGTGCAAAAAAAAATATTCCTGGAAAACTAAGACATATACCTGACTTTTGCAACCATAATTAGTGCATTCAGAGTTCATTTGGCCATCCAAATGGTACTTGGAATATGCCTAGTGGTCATTGAAGATATAAAAAGAAAGTAATTTGGGTTACTAGAATGATATTGATGATTGGACTGCCATGTCATCACACTCTAGCCTCAAATTTCAATAAAAATTCTCAAACTCAAACTCCACCTGTATCTCATAATGTTTCTTTAATTGAGCAAGCTATGATTAAAATGAATGAAACTTATAGTGCTCATATGCAGGATACAAACGCAGCAATAAAGGGATTAGGAATGCAAGTTGAGCAACTCGCTCAAGCTATCAAAAGACCTATGGGCACTCTTCAAAGCTAAACCGAAATCAACCCAAAGGAAATTGTCCAAGTGATGGAGCTAAGGAATGGAAAAAGGCTTGAAGATCCCCCAATAAAAAAGGAGTCCTAAAGTGCTAGAGATAAGGAAATTCAAGGTAAAACCGAAGCATCCATTTTGGAGGTAGAATTGGCCAAGATGGAAAACAAGCAAACATTGTCCGAAATTGTGGCTGAATTAGAAGAATGGTCTGAGGAAGAAGATCCAAGTGAAGATAGCTAGACCTACAATGAAGAGGTTGTAGGAAAAAAGATAGTAAAAAACGAGACAACATTGGAAAAAGATGAAACTAGTCCAAAAATGGAGGTGGTGGCCGAACTAGTCACAAAAGATGTTATCGAATTGGATGAGCCAATTGAAGAAAGTGCTAAGGAAAGCATAGGTTCTAATGATATTGGTGAATATAGTGAAGAGGTATACCAACCCAACCAATTTATTTTTGAAGAAGAGACTAGTGCTTTCAGTGAAGAAGACTTTCATCCCATGTATGACCCTAATCAAGTGTATGAGGGATACACTTATTTTGATAAAAAGCTGTTCATGGAGAACCTTAGAGAGATAGAGTCTGAAAGGAAGAGATTAGAAGAAGAAAGGAAGAAGAGAGAAAAAGAAGAAGAATGCCCAATAGTTTCCAAAGAAACTACAAGATCCAGGGTAATTTACTTTTGATTGCAAAATTAAAAATGTTAATTTTTCTAATGCTTTATGTGATCTTGGTGCTGCCACTAACATTATGCCTTTTTCTATTTGCATGAGTTTAGGTTACAAATGGCTCGCCGAAACTAACAAATATATTATTATGGGCGACAACACTCATGTTAAAGTGGAAGGTATATTGGAGAATGTTTGCATCAAGGTAGGATCTCTTGAGTATATGCTGAATTTTAGAGTCATAAAAATGAAAGATCCTAATACTTCATTGATCTTTGGTAGGCCTTTCTTAGCTATTAGTAGGACTAGAATTAATTTAGAGAAGAAAATATTAGAACTACTAAGTGAAGATGGCCTAATTAAAGAAATTTTTTATATGGATAAATCTAATTAATAAAAAGAGAAGGTAGAGAAAGAATGACTCAAACTATGGAAGATAAAGGGAGGTTTGAGATAACTTGAATCATTGATAGAACTGAATTGTCTAATTGATTAAGTGATTTGGGTGCTTCTATTAATGTTGTGGATAATACTATTGCAAGGAAACTAGGTTTGAAATTAACACCTACCACTATGACGGTAACTATGGCCGACCAAAGCGAAATCCAACTTTTGGGGATAGCCATGAAAACTAGAGTGGAGGTAGGCATGTTTTCTTTCTTAGTAGATTTTGTAGTATTTCATGAAAGTAAAGGAATTATTTTAGGATGCCCAGTTTTAGCTACAAGCAAGGCTAAATTGATGTTTCCAAGGGTACTTTAAAGTTAAGACATGGTTCTAAGATTGAAAAGTTTTACATGTGTGAACCAATGAAGTCTAAAAGACTCAAACTTCCAAGAGAAAAATCATCTTTGGGGCTGCAAGATGATGGAGGCAACCCAAGGAAGAAACCAAGATGAGCTCCACAAGAAAGTCAAGCTAAAGACTTGAAACAAGCGCTTTTTGCTAGGCAACCCAAAGTTTAAAGGTATTTATTTTTAATTTCTTTTTAGTTGTTTTTGTTTTGTGTTTTTAGGTGTCAAAGAAGAGAAAATAAAGGGAGAAGCATAAACGGAGTGATCGGTCAAGGGAGCTTTATAAGCCTAAATTTTGCAATTTAATTGCATAGCATCAAATGGGGGAGCGTTCTTAACATTTGCTTTTTATTATGTTTATTTTTCTTTGTTTTGAACATCGATGACTATGTTCATCTTAATTTGGGGGTGGTTCTCTTTGTTTGAATTTTTTCTTCTTTAGTTTTTAAATTTCTTAGTTTTTAGTTTAGTATTTAAAAAGAAGAAGCTAATTTTGTTGCTGATTTTTTTTTTGTTTTTAGTGTTTTTCAACATATTTTGATGTGCCTATGATAAGAATATGATTGTTAATAAATTGATTCTTAGGTAGTGGAATTGTTTTTGTGTACTCTCTAATGCCTAAAGATAATGATGTGGAATCCCAAGATTAAAGAATCCGAAACCCCAAAACACACAAGAAGTATTGTAACAATAATTGGAAACATGAACCCGCCCTACCAAATCCTTAGATAACTTGTATCTAAAAACGTGGATTAGAAGGCTAGGGAAAGAGAAGAATAATTGCCACAAAATATTTCTACTTTGATAAGAGAATTCAACTCCTAAGCAACAAGAAGAAGAAATTGATTCCTCACCTTGCAAGAACACTCCTGGGAGCAATAAGAAAATAAATTCTTCAATTGATTAAAATCTGAAATCTCTAATACAAAGAAATTGATCCCCCTTTATATAAGGATTAGGGTTAGATCAAGAATCAATCTAAACCATTAAATATTAAGAAAGTAATCCTAAGGCTGAAAACTAACCCTAAAAAAAAAATAGCAAATATTACAAAACTGCCATTATAATATAAAAATAGCTAAATTATAAAACTGCCATTATAATCCATAAATAGCTAAATTACAAAACTGCCATTATAATCCTAAAATAGCTAAATTACGAAACTGTCATTATAATCCGTAAATAGCTAAAATTACAAAACTGCCATTATAATCCGAAAATAGCTAAAATTACAAAACTGCCATTATAAGATGCTTATTTTTAAAATGACGTCGTTTCGTCTCCACAACTCCCAAGCATCATTACCACCTTCATCCCTTGCTTGGACATCATGCTTAAATGAGCCTTGGAAAAGTGTTCAAGTCTTTATGGAAACTTGAATAGATCTTTATGTATAATTCTCTTCACAAATCCAAGCATTCTCTCTTTGATCTTCTTAACTCGAGAACGCATCACTGGGTTACTAGGTAAGATAATGTCATCATCTTTTGCTCCAATGCTAGAATATGACTCTATGATGCCCGCATCAGTTAAGTTCACATGTTATTACTTTCAAAATTATTTTGAGCACTTCATTAAATATGCATGATTTTGATTGTTTTTTTAAAATCGTTTGCATAAATTTAGAGTGATTATTTTGTGTGAACTCTAGAACTTGCATAATTATTGCTTGAGGCGAAATCCTAGATAAATGCATTACTTTAAATATAATTTAGGCCATCTTTGTTTTGAGATTGAGCCTTTCTAGCCTACCTTTAAAATATATATCTGTTAGTACCTTATTGGAGCCAATTTAGGTGGCATAATTTATTGCATATTAGAGTTTTTTTTTATTCTTTTAAACTGCATTGACTTATTTTTTTTGAGCCTAAATATATTTTTCCTAACTAATACACTTTTTGAAGAAAGCTTATGTCAAAATTTGATATATGCTTATAAATTTGTATTTGGTGGAGGAAAGTAGAAGATAATTTGGGGGTGGTTGATGTTGGTAAAAATATGGCTATTATGTATCTTTGATGTTGAAAAAGAAGTTCAAATAATGTATGAAAAAGTTACAATTTTGGGGTTGAAAGGAAGAAGAAAATATATATATATATATATGTTCACCAAAGGTGAAGAGGGAGTTGGAATAAGAAAAAAAGAAAAAAAAAAAAAAGGATGTTGTGAAAAAGAGCATTGTTTTATGATATTTGAAGGAAGGGAAGAAGAAAAGTACCTTTGAAAGTAGAAAACAAACGATTTATAAGCATATTATTCATAAGTTTTCTTTCTTTGAATTTTTATTTCCTATCATTTTCTTTCTTTTAAATCATTACCTTTTAGCCTTTACATTACAAGCCTACAAAGTCCTATTGATTCAAATTAATGTATTAATCTACATTAGTGGAGAGCTATTTAATTATGTTGAGCATATGGTAGTTCATGTATTTATTTTCAAACTATACTTAATGTATATTTTATTCATGTGCATGACATTGAATGTATTATTTTATTTTCACGCACACACTTGAAAGTGATAATTTTGTTGAATAGAAGATAAGGTATTGAGATGCATGATCACTTAGAAATTACTTTTGAAATAATATGATTATGCAATCTTTGAGGCAACCTCATCAAGGTATTTGGTTTTATGGGAGTGTGTTTTTAGTTCTTTCTTTGCTAAGGACTAGCAAAAGTTCAATTTGGGGGTATTTGACAGGCATAAAATGTTAATGTTTTTATGCCACTTTTTATATTGAATTTGAGATAGTTTATAATTAATTGTTAATGAAAAATACATAATTACTGTATTTTTTCTATTTTCAGTAAAAGAAAGACAAATACTGGAATTATTGTATTTCTGCGTAACCTTTACTGAGAAAATCATATATGGAACTACACTTTAAGCTTTTGTGCGATTATAGTTGAAAATGATTTCTGATTCACTAGGATTAAATTTTGCAAAGGTTCATTGCAATTGGTTTGGCCAATTAGTGCCAGTTTGATTTACAAAATCAATATTTCCAACAGTTGCGGCAAATTTACACCATCTCAAAGAAATTAGAATTTGAGTGTCTTAATGATGTTCAATTTGTGCAAAAAGATATGCCTGGAAAGCTAAGACATAGATCTGAATTTTTCAACCATAGTTAGTGCATTCGGAGTTCATTTGGTTATCCAAAAGGTACTTGGAATCTGCTTGGCGGTCATTGAAGATATAAAAAGAAAGTATTTTGGCTTATTAGAATGATATTGATGATTGGACTGCCATGTCATCACACTCCAGCCATGAGTACGAAATTTTCCTCATCATATGCCACATGGAAGGTCAGATTATTCTAATTATATTAATTGGAATAATATCTAGACTAAAAGGAATTAGAGTTGAATATAAATTGGATTCCTAAGGAGATAAGGAATGTTTCCTTAAACCTGGTATGGACATGAGACACAAATTACCCTAATCTCCAAAATTGGTTAAACCTTAATATTAAAAATTTATGGGAAAATTATTCATCAATGAAAATTTTTTGAAATGGGTAACAAGATGATGGTCTTACCTTGAACAAAAATTTTCTGAGATGGGTCAGAAATTAATATGAAAGTCGCAGCTGAACTTGGTTTCTTCACAACTCACAAACAGAGGTGAAACTCACCAAAAGGAGTCTAGGTTCATGTTCAGGGGGTCCAAAATAGAGGAAATGTCAACCATAATGCATGAAGCTCATAAAAAATTGAAGATCGAAGAAAATGAGTATGTTGCTTTCCTTCTGGTTTAGTTTTATTATGGTTTAGGTTTTTTCCTCACCAAACACTTACTATATTCCACCATTTTTGATATATTACAATGCCTATAAAGAGGGGAGAAGAGTGAGCACAATAACAACTATGGCTGATTTAGGCATCAGAAGGAGAAAACTAGGAACCCCATCGATACCCCTCTAACTACCATTTCTGTCTCGCAAACCTGGGATAATCCAGACTGGAATATGCCTGAACTAACCTCACAAGTGAAGCTTGGAAACCGATAAAACATTTGGCTACAACATGCATGAAATATAACGACTTGTGGCTAGGTTTCAAATTCTTTGAACTAAATAGTAAAAACTCACCGAGAAATGATGGAGAAGAATATGGCATAAGTGGTGAAACCCTCACAGTCTAAAACCTTCCCAAAGAAAAAACACATGTGATACCGTTTGCATAATCAACAAAAACCCATAAAAATTACTCAATCAGGAGTTATTTTAGATTTTTCCACGTTTTAAACCAAAACATAAATATATCTAAAACTTAAAATTCTTTAAAAAAAAAAACCACCAACATAACAAATTTTGGTCCAAAAACAAAGCAAAGTGAAATCTACGAATACAAGATAAAACAACTAGAAGCTTTTAACCCACCCACTGCACAACCCCAAACTTTGAAAAGGAAAATTAATTAAAACTAAATGTTTCACTTCATCAATTATGTTTCACCACCAAAGTATGAAAACTAATTCAATCCCACATATTATCCAGATATTGTCAAGAAGGGAAAAACTAGTACTTCCCTCATAGTAAAATGAAGAACATCATAGTAATAGCTAGATGCTTCATCCCACACAAAACCCAATTTTGGAGCCAAACCATCTTTTTGGACATTCCCTGCAACACTTTCTACAAAAGAACCTCAAGTCAAAATTGGGCAAACCTAAATACCTAAAATTTAGTCGATAATTTATGCATCAATTAAAAGTTCTTGGAATAGGTAACATGGTGATGGTCTTACCTTGAATAAAAATAGTCGGAGATAGCTGGGAAATTAGTCTAAAAGTCATAAAGGAACTTTGCTTATTCACAACTCACAAATGAAGGTGAAATTTGCCAAAAGAAGTCTAGGTTCAAGTTCAGGGGGTCTTGAAGCTCAACAAAACTCAAAGATTGGAGAAAATAGGCCTGCTGCTTTCTTTTAGATTTTCAGTGATTCATAGTATTTCTTTGTGTTTTCTTTACGTGAAAGGTAAAATGAGACATGAACTTTCTTGTCTAGGTAATAGGTTGCCTCAACGTTGCAATTTCCAGTGAGAAGCCAATGTGCGTGTGTTTGGTTTATAATAGAAAGGTGTCAAGGAGACAGAGAAAGAAAAAGAGAGCGTTATGCTGAAATTTATCTAATTATAGGAAGCCCACTTTGAAACAAAGTTGAAAATTTTCTAAGTATTAGAACTCCAAACTTTCAAATATTCCCTACACATGATCTGGGTCCATTCAGTACCCATGTATAAATGGACCATCCGTCATGGGGCAAAAAATTATCAAGATTATCTATCTAATTATGATAGCATCAAATGTCTCAATTGCAAAAATGAATATTTGTGACCAGCTTGGCCTTTAGTGATGCAAGACAATTGTCACAACTGAACATCCCTATGTTTATGACATCTTCACATCGTAATTGTTATATATCAATGCAAATGTCGTAGAACCATAACCGTCACAAATTCTTTATGAATGTGTATAATAATTTTTTTTTTACCTCTAATTGCGACTGCAACATTTGTTTATGTCATAGATGGTTTGCTGAAAATTCAAAATTTTAACGACGCCAAAAATTTTTAAGTTTTCAATGACGGCACCAATATTGTCAATTAGGAAAACATGACGGATATAATGTGCCAGAGAACTAATTTCAATCATAGATGACAGGTTTTTAGTGATGAAAAAATGACCATCACAATGACCTGTCATCACAAACCTTTTCCTGGTGCATTATTCAAATAGCTTAGGATTCAATACATAGCAATCATGTGTTCTTCACTTGATGCATTTATGAATGGGCTTACTACACTTACTGCATAAGCTATGTCTGGCTTCATGTGTGACAAACATATTAGTTTTTCCACTAGTTTTTGATTATGATCCTTATCTCTTGGAAATTGATCCAAATATTCTCCAAGCCTATGATTCATCTCTACAAGTGTCTCTACTGACTTGCAATCTAACATTCCATTTTCAGTTAGAAGATCTAGCACATGTTTTTACAAAACCTGCCACAGAGATCCGACTACAATTATGTGGAGAGGCCTCACCTGAGGATGATTCTACCATATTCCCATTTTAGCATCATGTAAAATTGTCCTTAGAAAAGGGTTGATTGCCAAACAGGAAATAAATTAAAATCTTTTACAATATAGAAAACTAGATAATAAAATACAAGATAGTGCGGAAGCATAATTGAATAAGTTTAGGTCTCATATTAGAGAGAACAGTTCATAAAATACAAGATACAAATATGGTTCTAAAGTGAACAAAGTTAAGATAGTATGATAGCTAATAAATGAAAGCATAGTAGCAAGCGTGGGGAAGTGGTAGATTTCGATGCCAATGGGTGGACCTGTCAATTTCAGCTATGACCTAGAAAACTAAGTTAAAAGATAAAAGGTGAAATACAAATATCTCAGTGAGTGCCCTTCACTAGCTACAAAATAGATATCCAGTATGTAAAAAAATATAAGCTTAAAACCTTAGGCCAATCTTTTGAAAAGTTACATGTTTTACAAAGCCTAAGTATTACCCTAAAATAATTTACTTGCATAAATCAAATATCACATTTATTTAATTTTGGAATTCCCAAACATTTCAGGAAAACCAAATCAAATCCAACCAAATTCAAATCAAGCATAATATTAATTTAGTTATTCCTAAACATTTAAAAAATAAAAAGCACTCACAGATCATTTGGTGCTCTAGCTAGATTTTCGATGCATCTCCTAATTGTGTATGAACACCTAGAATAATTCACAAAAATTCTTTTAATTATCAAAAAATTATATGAAGACCCAGATGAGTCCTCAAGGTTTCTAATTATTCCCAGGGATTGTCAATTACTAAAATTATCCAATAGTTTAAGTAATTGCGAAATTGGCCCAACCGGTCTATTATCCTAATTTGGAGTTTTTCAATTATTCAAAAATTATCAAATTTGATAAATGGGTTAGGTTTTCGGTTGCTTTATAAACCTAATTGAACTTCCAATTTCAGTCAAGTTCTTACTGGGACAGTCCAATTTTGATTTGCAACCCTATCAAATTTAGGTGTCTCTTCGTTCCAAGTCCAATTACTACAAACTTTATACTGAAATGAAAATGAAGATGAGAGGAGTAATAAATTATTAGGTGATACCTTGTTGGCAATGCTGGAATTGTTGCCAAAAAATTAGGATTCGCAGCCAAAGTTGGGTTTCTTCGAATCCAACCAAATGAGACCAAAAGCTTGACTTAGCTAGCTCGCCTGTGACACCCTGAACATTTTGAGATTGTTACTGAGCTCCCATTCATTGTCAATGAGCCAAATCGATGCTGAAAAGCTTCAAGTCAAGGTTGAGTTTGATATGCACTATCCGACCTAAATGCATCCAAAGCTTGCCACCAATAGCTTGCCCAAGGTTTGAAGATGTAGGTGGTAGGGTCCATTCACTGCGAAAGGTCATCAGTCATGTCGTCGAAATCCATGGCTTCGAATAAGCTATTGTTTGGAGAGGAATAACAGCTTGTTAGGACACAAGCTTTCATGTGGAGAGTCCTTGGTGGTGCTAAAACATGATGTTAAGGGAGCATGGGCGGTGGTTTTTGTTGAAAAATGTGACTGGTATGGTGGATGTGGTGCAAGTTTATGGTGTATTTTATGAAATTTTGTGCTCTCTGTCGCCAAAATCTTTGCTATATTCAGCCATCAAACTTGTACAACCATGTAGTTCGTCACACGAGCTTTCTAAAGCTACAAAGCTTGCATCCTAACTCATCCGGATGAAGGAGATATAGTGGTTTGAAAATTTACTTGGTGGAGGGGTGAAACAACTTGCAGATCTAAAGGAAAATAGAGGTAGCTACTATGGTTTTCTCACTTGGTTGCCTCAAAAAGCGCATAATGTCCTTTTTAGAAGCACAATCGTGTAAGCTCTCCTCTCTCCTGTACATCTTAGTTTAATATGCTTTTCTGCTCAAATGCACAAAATAATGACATTTTATGTTTAAAAGTCTCATAAATTAGAGCACGTGCACAAATTAATATAATTTCATGTGATAAATTACCCAACAATTAAAGTTTAATAAGTTGGTGAGTTAGTATCATGTCTCAACTGATTTGGAAATAAAAAAAACCAAAGTTAATTGTTCATAACTTAAAAATTACAACTCATAAATGAACACGCCGCTAGTCTAATACCTTGTATTAATTACCTCTATACTACGCCAAGTAAAAATCCAACTAAAACTCAACTGAGTGAAAAGTCAACGTTAGGCCCACCTTTGGTTGACCTGGTCCAAATTTTGGAAATTCATCAGGTGTTTCAACACGGGTTGTTACATATTTCATTTGTGATAAAGAAATTTCATACTCTGATCTTGCAACTACAATGTCTGAAATGAACTTTAACTAACAAAGATCTTTCATTTTGAATTTGGTAGCCAAATGCTCATGCAACGCCTTCATTTCATTTTTTATCATTAAAACCATATTATCTACATATATAATTAAAGGTGTTACCTTTCCAAATTTATGCTTTTATAAACATAGTATAATCATAACCACTCTATTTATAACCTAATGCCTTCATTGTCTTTGAAAATCTTCCAAATCATGCTCTCGAGTATTGTTTCAACTCATATAATGACTTCTTCAACTTACAGACATTACACATTACTTGAGGGTCAACATTTACTTTCTAGTGTCAAATCCATGTAATCTTCATCTTCGAAAACCCTAATGAGAAAGGAATTTTGAGCATCAAATTGTTGCAGATGCTAATCATGATTAGCTGCTATAGATATAAAAATCCAGATTGTATTGATCTTGACTATTGTAGCAAAAGTCTCTTGATAATCTACCCTATATTCCTGTGTATATCCTTTTGCATTTAATCTTTCTTTATACTTGTCAATGCTACCATCCACTTTAAGATTTAAAGCGAACACCCATCTCAATCCAATTATTTTTTTCCTTTAAGTAATTAGACAAGTTCTCAAGTAGCAATCTTTTGTAGAGCTTCCATTTCCTCATTCATTTTCTTTTTACTAGTGCTATGGTTGTGCCAATGCATCTTGTACACTACTAAGAATAGACACATAGGATAATTGATTAACAATGAATGCATATGACTAAGACAACCTTTGGCTAGACACACAGTTGCCAATTGAATACTTAGTCTTGGATTTAAGGTCAAGTTCATATTTTTCCTTTGGTACTCTTTTGTTTCTCCATTGTGGATATTTGGGTGCTATGTCTCATACAAGTAAAGGTAAACTATTAGATTCAGTAATAATGAGTTTTGAGATTTCCTGAAGAAGAACATTCATAGTTGCATCTTCAGTTTCTGGAGTAGACAAAGACAATTTCACTATCTGATCTATGGGTTTGGAAATGCTGGACTAAAAGATGTTAGGAGCGCTGCATTCGGGACCTCCAGATCTATCACCAACACAATATCCATCCCATGATACATTTTCGAGTTCAAGACCTCCAGATTCCTTGCTTGTACAGGATTCATCCAGTGAAACACTACATTCATCCAACAAAGTATTGTCAGACTCAAGACTACCGGATCTCACTAACCTTATATTTATTTCTTCTAACAACAAATGCATCGCCACCCTTCAACATGGTTTCTTTGTTAAAAATCTCTCTTGAAAGGAAGATTCAAAAACTACCCTTGAGTAGTAAGGTTCTAATTCATGAAAAGCAACATCCATTGTTACACATATCTTTCAAGATTAAGGATATCATAACATTTAAACCCCTTTTGGAATTCAGAATACCTAACAAAAATAAACTTTTTTAAACAAGGATCCAACTTACTATGTTGACCTTTAGGGAAGTGAACATTCGCAATACAACCAAACACTTGAAGTTCAAGATTTGATAGATAAGGAATAGAAAGTAAGGAATGCATCTTCTAATGTGGAGTTTAAAAATCAATTACTCAGGATGGTGTATGATAGGCATAAAATGTTAATGTTTTTATGCCTCTTTTTATATTGAATTTAAGCTAGTTTATAATCAATTATCAATGAAAATTACTTAATTACTTTATTTTTCTATTTTCAATAAAAGAAAGACAAATGCTGGAATTACTGTATTTCTGCACAACCTTTACTGAGAAAATCATATATGGAGCTACATTTTGAGGTTTTGTGCGATTCTAGTTGTAAATGATTCATGATTCATAAGGATTCAATGCTGAAAAGTTTCATTGAAATTTGTTATGCCAATCAGTGCTAGTTTGATTTACAGAATCAATATTTCTAACAGTTGCAGCAGATTTACACCATCTGGGGGAAATTAAAATTGGAGTGTCTTCCCGATGTTCAAATTGTGTAAACAAGATATTCTTGGAAAGCTAAGACATTGACCTAACTTTTTCAACAAGAATAAATGAATTTGGAGTCCATTTGGTCATTAAAAAGGTACTTGGAATATGCCTGGAGGTCATGGAAGATATAAAAGGAAAGTATTTTGGCTTACTAGGATGGTATTGATGATTGGACTGCCATGTCATCACACTTTAGCCATGTGTACAAAATTTGCCACATGGAAGGTCAGATTATTCTAATTATATTAATTGGAATAATATCTAGAATAAAAATAATTAGAGTTGAATATAAATTTGATTCCTAAAGAGATAAGGAATGTTTCATTATCTCTAGTGTGAACATAAGACACATTTTACCTTAATCTCCTTGAAGTGGCCGACCATGTTAGGAAATATTGGAGTTGGAGATTGAGTTTACATATTATCTCCTATATTCTCTAGGTTTTAGAAGGTTTTTTGGATTAAACATCTCCTAAACATTCCCTACAAATACCATGCATTGTTGAAAGGAAAAACACAACTTTTCACCAGCAGCCCTCACGGCAACACTCTCTCCCTCTCCAGCCGCACATCCCTTTTCTTTTCTATTCATTCTCACGGAGACAGCAGCTTTGTTTTAGGTTTTATATGCAGTTTTTAAAGAGTTATTTCATAGTAAAGTTGTGATACATAAAGCCTAGCACAAGGGAAATTCAGCCAGCCATTGGAGGAGTCAACCTTGTGACTTGGATTATAGTTTAAGAAGCCAAGAGGAGAAGATTGAAGAACCAAATCCAGCAGCCATCAACTTTGGATTTGATCTCTTTACTCTTATTTTCTTTGTTATTTAAACTATGTTGTCTTATTTATTTGATGGATAATTTTGAGATGATGTGTAACTAATTTTCTATGAGGATTATGATGTAACCCTATTACGAATATTTAGTGTTTAATGCATATTTGAGTTTGATTCATATTTAAAGTTAATATTTCATTGTAGTTCTTAATGCTTCTGATAGGCAGAAAATGTTAATGTTTTTATGCCACTTTTTATATTGAATTTAAGCTAGTTTATAATTAAATGACAATGAAAAGTACTTAATTATTGTATCTTTATGTTTTCAGTAAAAGAAAGACTAAAGCCGGAATTACTATGTTTCTGCGCAACCTTTACTGAGAAAATCATATATGCAGCTACACTTTAAGGTTTTGTGCGATTCCAGTTGCAAATGATTCCTAATTCACTGGGCTACAATACTGCAAAGTTTCATTGCAATTGGTTTGGCCAATCAGTGCCGGTTAGATTCATTATTCAGTTTTTAAGAGAGCAAAGTTGTGCTACACAAAGAGAAGTCCAAAGAGATTCGGCCAGCCTTTGGAGGAGTCACCTTGAGGCTTTGATCATAGTTTGAAGAAGCTAAGAAGAGAGGATTGAAGAACCAATTTCCAGCAGTCATACATCTGGATTTGTTTTCTTTTCTCTTATCTTCTTTGTTATTTAAACTATGTTCTCTCTTATTTATTTCATCGATAATTTTGAGATGATGTGTAGCTAATTTTTTTATAAGAATTATGAAGTAACCCTTTTATGACTATTTAGTTTCTAATGCATAATTAAATTCGATTCATGTTGAAGGTTAATATTTTATTGTAGTTCTTAATGCTTCCATGAAAAGGTGGATTGATTAAGTATTTATATTGGCCTAGAAATAAGGAGTATAGATATGGATGGGCAATAAAATACATGGTTATAGAAATATTGCATGCCTTAGTGACAACTTTAACACAATTTATTGGGTTTGCATGTCTTAGGACTTAAATTTCCGTGTTTAAATTAGAAGTAATTAAACATGTTGTGCTTGCTAGATTAGAATGCATTGAGAAATCAACTTCTAGTCATATGTGGTTAAAGGGGGATTAACCTATGAATCTACAATGCATTAGGGCTAAATAGGAGTATTAGTGGTGAAATCATAATCCTTGTTTCTTAAAATCTGTGAAATCGTACTTGCTTTGCTTTTAAATTCATGCTTGGATACACACAACAATCAAAGGAATTCTCTTTTAATTTTCAAAGTTTAATTTACAGTTTATTTAATTTCAATAACTAGAGACATTATTCCTCGTGGGATCGATATCGGAATTCTCTTAGAACTCCACTTTATTACTTGTTGATTCGTGCACTTGCGAGTTAATTATACCACAACAGCTTCCATGAAAAGGTGGATTGATTTAGTATTTATATTGGATTAGGAAGAAGGGATATAAATATGGATGGGCAATGAAATACATTGATGCGGAACCCCAAGCTTAAAGAAACTGTAATCCCAACACACAAGATGATATGGAACAAACCCTAGGTAAAAACCCGCCCTATAGCACCTCTAGATAACAATTGTATCTAGCAACACTAATTAGAAGGCAAAGAATGAAATTGAAATTCGCCACAAAGTAAATACCTTTGATAAGAAGATCAATTCCCAAATGCAACAAGTAGAAGAAGAACTATTCTCACTTGGAACACACAAGTCTTGTTGAAAACAAGAATAAATTCTATTTAATCAATAATCAAAGTTGTCTCTTACAAGCTAGTAACCCCCCTTTATATAGAGACTAGGGTTAGGTTAAGAATCAATCTAGACCATAAAATAATTCGGAAAGTAATCCTAAGGCTAAAAACTAACCCTAAATAAATATAATCCGAAAATAGAAATAATTACAAACTGCCATTATAATCTGGAAATAGCAATAATTACGAAACTACCATTATAATCCGAAAATAGTTAAATTACGAAACTGCCATTGTAATCCGAAAATAGCTAAAATTACTTCGTTTCGCCTTTGCAACTCATGAGCAGCATTACCACCTTCATTCTTTGCTTGGACATCATGCTTAAATCATCATCTTTTGCTCCAATGGTAGAATATGGCTCTATGATGCCCGCATCATCATCATTTGCTCCAATGGTAGAATATGGCACTATGATGCCCGTATCATACATGGTTATAGGAATATGCATACCTTAGTGACAACTTTGACAAGAACATATTGGGTTTGCATGTCTTAGAGCTCAAATTTTCGTATTTATATTAGGGATAATTAAATACGTTGTGCTTGCTAGATTAGAATGCAATGAGGAATCAACTTCTAGTCACTTATGGTCAAATGGGGGTTAACCTAAAATGCATTAGGGCTAAATAGGAGTAATAATGGTGAAGTCATAATCCTTGTTTCTTAAAATCTGTGAAATCGTACTTGCTGCCTTGTTCTTGTTTTTAATATTGCTTTGCTTTTAAATTCATGCTTGGTTACACAAAAACAATCTTTCAAAAAAACACTCTTTTACTTTTTAATGTTTAATTTACAATATATTTAATTTCAACACTAAAGACATTATTCCTCGTTGGATCGATATTGTTTTTTTTTTTAAAGATTCAACTTTATTAGTTGTTGATTCGTACACTTGCAAGTTAATCTAAAATATACCACAACAGTGTACAATTAATGACATATATAGAGCATATTATACTGCCTATCCCCAATAATATCAAGGAATTTTCATGCCAAATAGAGAAACATGAACAACCTCTATTATATTTCGATTTTTCCTTCATGTTAATCTACTCTACTTTGAAGTATAAGAGCAATAGGTTTAATGACGAATCAAATGATGGCATAAGCACTTGGGTAGGGATGCATCCATAAATTCTCCACCATTGTCATATTGAAAAACTCAAATTTGCTTTTCATATTATAAACTAACCATACTATGGAATTCTTGAAATGCTATACATTCATCACTCTTATTTTAAAATAGATATCCAAGTCATCCAAGTACATTCATCAATACAAGTAAAAAAATATCGAGCATTATAAAATGAAGGAATTTTCGCAACATCAAAATCAATAATTTATAAAGGGTTTTGAACATTTATAAAACTTGGTTAATAGGAAATCTAGTGGCTCTTAGCCAATTCACAAACTCCACACTTAAAAGTTTGAATTATTTACATCTAAAAATAAATGTAGTTACAAATTCCTAAGATATCCAAATGAAAAAGGTCCCAATCTACAATGCCATAACCAAATAGTCTATCAAATTTTATTTACTTCACCAGTTTGACTTGCCAGACATGTCTCTAGCCTTCCATTCTTTATGAAATCCAGATAGTAAAATTTGTCCCTCCAACACAATAATCAAGAATCTTTTGGTTAGAGTGTCCTAAAAAAAACAATATGAAGGCTAGAATGTTACATTATATGATAGAGTCGAGGTAATTTAGCTAACAGAAAACAAATTATTTTTAAAGGATGGAGCAACAAGGATAATATCTAGTGTAAGTTTACTTAAACTAATGATAGAGCCTTCTTTAGTAACCATAGATGATGTGGGCATCGAGCGCTCTTCTAGCATGGATGTTCGTGGTGAAGACATTGTGCTGCCAAGTGGACCAGTGACGCGTTCTCGAGCTAAGAAGATCAAAGCGGGAATGCTTGGACTTGTGAAGAGAATAATTGATGAAGATCGATTCAAGTATCCACACGATCCAAACACTTTTATGAGGCATAATGATGATTTAAACATGATGTCCAAGCAAGGAATGAAGGTGGTAATGCTGCTCGGGAGTT